>JAUESI010000002.1:8058796-8073669 GCA_032275145.1 Synergus laeviventris
TCTCTGTTTACCTCATGCGATTGACAGAGATGCCGAAACGAAAGTCGATTCGCATGGATCGCACCTCGTTCTCTAACTAACATGGTAGAAAGAGAGATCCGATCGAATTATAGCGAAATGACGGGAGTGATCTTTTGTTTCCTTTTGGCGTTTCGTCCCGGGTCCTCCACAGGACGCATCTGTAAGACAATAGACAATGTGGACTGACCCTGGCCCCTAGTCTCGGAAGAAGGAGGGAGTTTATACTTTATACTCGGCGATTCGACAGGTGCCGGGATTCCGGGAATCAAATTCGAGTCATCTATATTCTCAGCGGCGAGTATGGTGCCAATGATGGTAAGATTGGTAAGGAGATATTATCCAGATATTTCTTATGCAACATAGTTTTATAGTATACTACACAATTTTTATGGTAGAAAATTTTTATTAGAAAAGATATTACCTCTTAAATTGTTTATATCTAAAAGACATAAATGCTGAAGTTCACGATAGTGTTTGTAAACATTTTGTATGATTTTTCGTGGAAAGATAATTATTAAACGAGATTATAATATAGAGACCTTGCTGGGTCTGTATAATAAATTGTGTGCTTCAGGCACTTATCTTATTTAAACAGTTACTTTTCTAAGGCTTTTCTAAAAACAGAGTCACGAAACTTTACGAATACAAAGAACCAAAAAAACGTATAAAAGACCTGCTATATAAAAGATTTTCCAACTTCGTTCTAAAATTCAGTGCAGTATTTGAAGAGAATATCATTTTATTATCACAGCTCTAAAATGCCAGAAAAACTATACTTGAACCTTTTAATCCTTTTTGGAATTTGGTCCACAGGGGTTATTAGGTCCTTCGCAGACGAAAATATTAGTAAGTAAAATTATATTTCTATAAATATCGGGACTAAATAAAAGTAACAGTTAGAAAACCGCGAGAAAAAAATATTACATACCTTAGTGAAGCATTGGTCAAAATAGTTTAAAAATGCCTACAAAATTGTTTAAAAAAGGGAAGCACGTTACATGGTCAGTAGCAATCATTATTCTAATTTTATGAGGAATTACAGGATCTCCAATAATTTCAAAATAATTTGTAATCATTTTTAAGATTCTAAGCGGTTTCAGCCAGATTTCCAAAGAAAATAAGTAAATATCGCAATCAGGAAATTGTTGTAATTTCGATATTCTTTTCGAAATAGGACGATAAACCTCATAAGAATCTAGAAAAAAAACTCAAAAATTTAAATTAGGTCAAAAGTTATGAAAATTTAAGAAAAAAGTGCTTTAAGAAAAATTTTTCGAATTACAAATTTTTTTATTTTCTTGTGCACATCGGAAAAGGATAATAAACCTTGCTAGAATCTAGAATGAAAACTTAAATATCTCTGTTAGACCAAAATGTATTTTGGTCACTTTAAACATTTTTAAATTTTATTCTGCACCTTAAAAGAAGACAGTAAACAACACAAAAATCTGGAAATATAACTTAAATATCTCAATTAGGTCAAACGTTACAGAGATTTAAAATAGTTCATTGTGTAACCAGTGGGGAATAGTTGCATATTGCGCCAGAGATGTAGGGTTATATGTACCGCAATTAACTAATCGCTCATAATGAACTCCGATTTTAGCGAGAGGAATAAAGAAGTAGACTCCGGCTTAATTACGATTGAACCAAGTTCATTATTTATATTTAATATTCTTTAATTATTTCATTGTTATAATAAAGAATCTGTGTTTTAATATAACTTTAAAGTTTAGAAATACATAGGAAATAGAAATAGAGGAACAGGAGACAGGGATTTAGAATAGTAGTCTTAGAAATTTAGGGGAGGAACCTAAGAGAAAATAGGGCCTAACCATCTAAGTGGAGAGGCAAGGACCCAAAGGACGCTCTTGCGTGGGCGAATATCTCCAGTTCCTCGCTAACTCTAAATCCGTGCGGATCTTTTCTGTAAAAAGCTAGAAAATAAACTTAGATTTCTCTTGTAAATCGATGTGTTTTCCTTTTGAACAAAGAACCGAATTCCTATTTCTTTTCAACATTTCAGCAACTTACAATTTAACTCGTAATTTTAATTTCGCGCTCAGTTTCTGTTGCGGGCATCACACGAGTGGATCACTAGTTGGATCAGGTTGGATCATGCTAGTGCCCATTGCCCATGTGGCACAATGTGCAACTATACCACGCAAGATGCACATATGATTTTTCATCATGCAAGGAATGTGCCATACTTCACAGCGGTTTTCTGTGCGTTATTGTTGCATATTGCACACGCCGTATGAAATATGGCACATTCCGTGCATGCCTGATAAAAAAAAAATTTCAAAAAATTGTTTAAACATTTTTGAGCCACGATTGAGAAATTTCTTCACGCGGAAATACTTCTAAGAGATTAATTCATCAAATTGTTGCAGAAGAATCATCGAGTTTTCTCGCCCGCCAAAAACGTGTAATTAGTCTCGTTCCTGGTGAAGACAGAGCAGCAGATATTAGAAATTATCCATACGTCGTATACATTAGAGTAGATAATGGTATATATTGCACAGGAGCCATTCTATCGCATCTTATTGTCATTACCGCTGCTGTATGTGCTCATTTTGATAAAACACGTTACCAAGTTGTCTCTGGTTCAACATCAACAGGGCATGTAGTTGCAACTCACAATGTAACAAACATAAAAATACGCAATGAAAATATTGAGGGTAAAATTTCGAATGGTATTGCCTTGTTATCTGTTAACCCACCAATCGTGTTTAATAATTTCTCTAGAAAAATAAAACTACATGCAGAACCTCTGCTACCAGGTCAAATAGCTGATTTTTCTGGTTGGGGATACGACTTCGGACCCGGCACTACGTAAGTCATCAATAATATATTAAACACATAAAAGATAGTATTTTACGGGTCAAGCAATGTAAAATGTAGTGATGCACAATTATTGACAGTAGTCGATCCCCTCAATTATGGGACATATCTTTTTGCGAATTTGGAATCAAATTGGAGGATCGAGAATCTATAAAAAAAAGTGTTTTTGAACCAATCTAATACACACATATGCTGACCATGTATCGCCATAACTAATAAAATTGTATCTTTTTCCTTATTTCAGCCGTGGAACGAATTATTCCTCACATCTTCGAACAATCCAAGTACCCATAATGGCACATCGGCAGTGTAAAAATATATACAGAAATCATTTTACGATTACAGACAAAGATATTTGCACTTTTGATCCGAATAGACGCAGTGGAAACACTGATATGGGTGCTCCTTTAGTTATTGCAAAATCGTTAGTTGGGATTTTCCTTATGAGGGGACCAAATACAAATATATACCAAACGGGTTATCCTGATATTTTTGCAGTAATGCAACATAGCTTTTACCGTATATGGATTATGGAAAATCTTGTACATCCATAACAAGAATATCTACAACACCTACTTTAATGAATGATCGCATGTATCTAACAGTTTCTATCCAACAATAAATAAATTTATAACTCTAAAATGCAAAAAAATTCACCCCATCATGATCGAAACAATGTACAGCTCTAATAGTTCCACCTAGAATAAAAACAAGTATTTACGACACAAAGCAAACTACTCACGGAGGAATCTGATATGGCACATAGTATGAGATCATATTGCAATAGATGTTTATTACATTTTTGAGTCTTACATATATTTTATTCTTTTGAAGATAAGATTGTTTAAAAATGAGAACATTTGCTATTATAAAATTTGACATCGGTATACATGTGGTATTTGATTTAAGAAAGTGCTGCTAATCTTAAGTGAATTTTGTTTTAAATTCTTTTAGATCATGTTGCGGTGTAACACATCACTCAGTATGTAAGTCGCCGGTCCAGAGAAGAAATATATATATTTTTTTTTTAGAAACTCGACTATTCATCAACGTCCCTTAGCATCAAATCATAAGGAACCCAAGTTCCTTGTTTTTGAATCATTCCCAACGCACGCAATCGCTTGGAAATGGCTTGGCAGGTAACTCCTATAATGCTGAAGCAAGTTTTTTCTGCGTTTGGTACGGATCCTCACCGAGCGATACCTCCAATTCAGCGTGTTCGAAGGTTTTTAGTCTTCCTTCACGTGGACCGTCGTCAACATCGAAATCACCGTCTTTGAAGCGATGGAGCCATCACGACACGTTGGGTCACTTAGAACAGCATCTCCGTAAACTTTTTGGAGCTCTCGATGCGCTTCAGCCGTCATTTTCTTCGAATAAAAGAAGAAAATCAAAACTTCCTGTAAATGAAGATTATTTTGCACAAAATCTAAAATTTTTATACACCCAAAAGTAAATGACGCCAAAACAAAATCACAAATGTGTCAAAACGATTTGTTTATGGTTTGAACCAGTACGTTCAGCGTCATCAGTTGTTGTGCGACCATGTTAAAATTCACCATATCAGTCAATAATAGTCGATTTCCCTGTGCAGTATCTCCATAATGCTTAACAAGCGACTCTTCAGCTTCAACAGTATTTTTTCACATCAAAAAGCAACGTTTGGTCAACACGAAATTCTTTTTTATCCATAGTTTTGAAAATTACAAAACTGGAGCCACTAAAACCACTGTAACTTCTAAACTAATTATCCGAACATCGTGGAATTTTCACACATATCGTTGAAAGAATTCTGATATCCAGAAAGCATATGGACTAGTCAACATGTTGCCATATATGGTACCAGTCAGACCGAAGACTTATTGAGTGATGTGTTAATAAGTATCCTGTAGGTAAGTACATGATTTGTCTTTTAAATAAACTGCTAAGAGTGAAGAAAGATTTTTTAACCTTGGGTGAAGAAAAAATAAGATTTTGGCAAATTTAGGAATTTTTTTTTTCATAACGCTCCAACGCCCTTAATTCGGATAGAAATTCTATCCGAAAATTCCGCCAGTATGTCTGCAACTTAATATTGTTTTTTGTCGGAAAAATGTTCAGTTTACAAACAGCTAAAAATAAATAGACATCAATATTCATTTTATTTTCGACTTCAGTATGTGTAGTTTGATGAATATATTTCAATGAATTGCAAGCTCTGCTACTACATTTTACTTTTATCGACACGTATCGAATTTCTCAAAAAAGTGGCATCAATTTCTATCAGGAGTGGATTAAATCCTAGCTGTTAAAGTTATCCATTCAAAAAATTTGACAAATCTGTTTTTTTATATATGGTAGAAGGAAAAGAGCAGACGATGATGAAAAAAAAAAAACAAAATAGTTCTCTACCAATGCGTTGCAATATTCTATGGTCACGCTAAATCGGTTTTCAATCGGTGCGACCACTTGTCAACAATTGCATTTCGCAACGCGAATTCACGCACCATTGCGACTCTTTCATCCACGTTCTAGAATCGAAAACCTGCTTTACATCAAGCGCTATTGCCATTGCCGAATCAACATTTAATGTACCACTATTCAAGGGTTTTATTTTGTTTTTAGTGCCATTCCATATACATTCGATTTATTGTTATTATTATTTTTATTATGAATAATTTTAGTTACTTAATGAAATTCTAAAGAAAGGGGTGCAGAAAAGGGGTTTAAAAAAATAGTTTAGAATAGTTATTTGAAAAATTAGTTTGAGAAAATGGTTTTGGAAAAAAGGTTGAAAATAGTATTTGGAAGTACTAGGGGTCAGAAAAAAAAGGTTTAGGACAAGAAGTTGGAAAAGAGGTTTGGAAAAATGTTTTTTTATAAATATAAGGTAAAAAAGAAGTTTGAAAAATTAATTTGGAAATGCGATTTTGGAAAAGGCTGTTTGGGAAAGGGGTTTAGAAAAGTTATTTAAAAAAGTAGTTTGAATTAGTTTTCTGAAAGAGTGGTTAAAAATTAGTGTGGAAAAGCGATTTTGGAAAAGAGGACTAAAAAAGTATTTTGTAAAAGCTGTTCGGAAATGAAGTTGAAAGTTATTTGTAATACAATAAACTCTTGTAAAATCAATTAGAATTAAAATGGCTACTATCCTATCAAAGTATAATTTTCACTCTCGACCCTTTCCCGGTATTCCCGAATTTTCGGACCATTAACGCGCCTCTGAAAACGTTATTGGTAGCAAAAAAATCCACCTCGCAGCTTAGCACACAAGCGGATATTTTAACAGAGTGTTTTTGCTAAGTTGAAAATTACGGCCTTGTAGCTGCGGTTGGCAAACTCGTGATATCGCGGCCTCGTTCGTTCAACTCCCGGCATAATGTGGAGAGGGCATCTATCATTCTCCCGTCATCAGTGTCAAAATCCTGGCCAAATACAGAGCCAGCACCAAATAGCGCTTCTGAATACCGAACGTAAAAGAACCAGGAAGTAAATGTAGTCATGAGTACATTGTATTTTCGACAGCTAACGCCATGCCAGAGTCCTTGATTTTCTTCCCCATTCCTCCTTGAGTGGGATGATCTTATTCATCGCTCTACATATTGAAACATGAAAAAGTACTTCAGATTCACTTGAGATATTATTACACACACACACACATATATACACAAGTAGTTGGGAAAAGAAATTTGGAAAAAGGGTTTGAACAATTTGTTTAGAAAAGTGGTTTGGAAAAGTAGTTTTTAGCATAGTAGTTCGAAAAAGAGTTTGGAAAAGTAAATTGGAAAAGGAGTGAGAAAAAGATGTTGGAAAAGGGGCTTAAAAATATAGTTTTGGAAAACGTGTTTGGAAATGTCGCTTGGAAAAAGTATGGTTGGAAAAAATTATTTAGAATAGTGGTTTGTAAAAGGAGATAGAAAAAGAGGTTAAATTGGGGTTTATGAAGTAGTTTGAAAAAGTGGTTTTGAAAAGTGGTTTGGAAAGGTGGTTTAACATAGTATTTTGAAAAAGAGTTTGGAAAAGTGGTTAGGAAAGGGGTTCAGAAAAAGAGGTTAGAGAAGGGGTTTGAAAAAGTAGTTTCGTACAGTGATTTGGAAATGTAGTTAAGGAAAAGGGGTTATGAAATAATATTTAAAAATATGTTTGTAATATGATTCTGGAAAAGAGGTATGAAAAAGCACTTTAGAATAACAGTTTAAAAAAGTATATTGGAAATTTAGTTTTAAAAAGGCGTTAGGAAAAGTAGTTTGGAAATGGAATTTGGAAAAGGGGATTGAAAAATCTATCTATCTCACCGCATAGCCTTTTGCCCATTTCCAACCGTCACTAATCGACAGATTAGTTTTTAGTATTTAATAATCAATTTACGAACTATCATTTTCCGGATTATATTAATCATTGACCAAATATATATGATTCAATTCTTTTGCCAGCTTTTGCTTATTATAGAATCCATTTTCAAAATAATTTAACGGTTACAAATTGGTCAGTGAAAAATATCAAAATAAATAGTCAAATGCAAAAAATAAATATGGTTACAGCATATACATTAGGTTAGATATAATTATGTATATTGTAAGCATCCATAATTAGCGCCTACAGAATGGTAACCCGTTATGTGGGAATGCTTTCGGGTCCTAGCATCTTACATCGTTAATTGCGCAAACTCAACATTCCCCAACCGTGAAAGAAAGATAAGTAGGGACTACGCAGGATTGCGAGGATTGCGAGAGAAGCAGAGAGAAGGGCTAGTGGAGAAGGTCAAGTGAGCACAATTGTAAACTGAACCCGTAACCTGGACCTAAAGATGGTTTTGTCCTTTTCTCTCATATTGCCCTATTTCATTTGCGGTCACGTGACAAGACAGATGGAGCAATATGATAGAAAAGAACCGTCTTCGGGTCCAAGTTACGGGTTCAGTTCAAGATTGTGTTCAGGTTTTAAGATGTAATGCTAATAAGTAATAAAATCATAAACTTGTCTTGAAACCTTGGCTTTTCAATTTGATATAAAAAGTATAGTGTCAGCTATAATGTTATAACTTTTTTCCTGTGCGTATAAGTGCGATACTTCTAACTTAATAGATAAATCTAAAGTCGTTATGAAAGCGTTTCAGAGTGTAATGGCAGCATAAAAACGTGCAGATCTATAGGTGCGAAGACCAGAGGCAAAGCCAGAACCAGGAGCGATTATTTCTGCAGGGAAAAAATG
Organism: Synergus laeviventris; assembly: GCA_032275145.1. Classification (NCBI taxonomy): domain Eukaryota; kingdom Metazoa; phylum Arthropoda; class Insecta; order Hymenoptera; family Cynipidae; genus Synergus; species Synergus laeviventris. The sequence continues at coordinate 8,066,849 of JAUESI010000002.1, forward strand.
TGTTATTACGTGCCTACTGGCTACTGTATCTAGTCTCTGGGTAAATATGAATGGCTTTAATATTCCGTAAGCACGAAGGCACCACGTTTTGAAGTTCCTACATATCCTAGACGTGACTAGAAAATATTACAAACCTCGGGTGAAGGTGGGTGAACGCTCACCGGAAAAGCATGGAGCGCAGGGGATAAAAATGTGAACAAAATGAAGTCGTAGTTCTCTCCTTCTGCTTTTTACTCCTTCAGCTCTTTTGATTTGAAACGCACAGAGCTCCTAACTTAAAAGCATGTGTTAACCATTTATTTGACAACGATGGCTCTTTTTTACTCTTGCTCCATATTCGTAAGATTTACTCTCCAGGAACACGTTCTTAAGACGCGCACGTTCTTTTCTTTTTTTTTTTTTTTGCTAGTCAACGAAATCAAAATTCTCCCCTGTTGGAAGTAAAACGATGGGAAGTCTACCATTTGAATCTTTTACAATCTTCAGGATTGAAATGTAAAGAAAAAATGTATCCAAATGAATCCTTCCAAATCCATACCAAAATATGAAACTAATTCTATCTCTTTATTTAATCGACAATAACCTCCTTCCTTTTAATTCTCTGCTTTTCTATCTTTCTATATCCTTCGTTTATCCTCGCCAATCATTTCCTACTCTTCTCTTATTCATGCCAATCTTTCCTTATTCTTCGCCCTATATAAATTAATCTTTTTCTATCCTCTTTTAGCATTCTATCCATAACTGTCGTTAATCTAACCATCACTATCGTTTTATATTCTTTTTACAATATATTAGAAAGCCTATCCTCTTCAAACCATACCTTCCTATCCATGCTCATCCTTTATCTAATTATCATTATCCCTTTCTATCTCTCTTGAAGTATATTACCAGGTCTATCAACTTCAATCTTCAACATTCTAACCATGCCATTGCAATCTGTTCCTTTCCATCCATGTCTATCCTTTGCCTAACCATTCACATCCTTACCTATCTCTTTTACAATCAAATTCCACGCTTATCCTTTTGAATCTCTATCATCCGATCTACATCTATATTTCTATGATCATTTCAATATTTTTCTATCTCTCTCTATCCTTCCTATAATTTACTAAGAAGTTTATCCTTTTCAATCATTACCTTCCTATCCATTTTCTCCTTTATCTAATCATCTCTATCCTTTTTCTATCCTTTTAAAAACATATTAGAAAGCCTATCCTTTTAAATCTATACCATTTTATCCATATCTATCCTTATATAATAATTTGAATCCTTTTCCATCTTTCTTGAACTATATTACCAAGTCTATCCGATTCCATCTCTAAGATTAAAAGTCTAGAACCATAGTAGTGCAACAAAATAGAAAATAGACAGACGAATCAGACAAGGAATAGGATAAGGATAGAGGAAAAACGGGACTGATAGAGATAGATAGTGCTTATAATGACAAAGATATTGAAATGGATAGATATGGATAGATGAGACATAAATGATGAAATTGAAGATATAGGTTATAGATATAACAGAGATTGAAAAAGATAGAGTTGAATAAACAATGGATATTGATCACTCTTTAAATTCTTTGAAATATACCAACAGTTGGTGACTTACCGACATATAGTACTTACCAACAGTGGGTATATAATTTAATATCATATATTCTCTTGTAATCACCTAAAGTGATGAAATGCAATATTTCAGAGGATTTTAAGAGTATTTTTTCTAGTTTTATTATAATATAAAATATATAACTACTTGCTTTACATATACAAATTTCGTCTTATCCTCTTTAGAAATAATTCTGGTCCATTTTTACACAAGCTTCAACATAACCTGAAAATCACAGCATAGAAATTTCCAACTAAGTAAATCAAAAAGTAATTATCCAGCAAACGTTAAATCCACTGGAATCTCATTTTGAGTGCATCCCTTTAAAACTAAGGATGGAAAAAGATTGTATATGGGAGATAGAAAGATATAAAAATTTTATTTTGGAAGAGATACACAAAGATAGAAAAAGACAGAAAAAATGGATATAAGAGATTCCAATTTTTTGAGAAGACATAGACTGAAGGATAGAAAAAAATAGGAAAAGATGGAGCCTAGTGAAAACAACGGATGCACACAAAGATATGTTAGAAAAAGATAGCGTTTGATGGATGCAAAGCGTGTGTTTGCGAGTGATAGAAATCTCTATCCTTTTCTGTCATTTTAGTTCCAAGAGGGTCTGCTTTGATGATAAAATCCTTCCTAGGTTTTTATATTTTGCTTCTATGGGATTACACACACGTGATCAAAGGACAAATATGACAATGTGCTAAAAAGAATGTTTGAATTCTAAAGGATTTTAATTGTTCGGGAATTGTAAGAGTTTCTTTGATGGTTAGTTGGGATCAGAAACTGATTGTCCCGCAATTAGCAGTTGGTAAATTTGCTCATATAGATTGTTTGGCAAGCATCGAACCTCAGCAATGCAGCTTTCAACTCACGTAAATCAAACATCGACGCAGGTCATCTAGTACATATATAGGTATAGTGATGAAGATCTATAGATATAGTCATCTATACATACAGAATTTGATGTTTGATCTACGAGTGAATACGCCAGCTTCAGTTCTTGGATAACTTTATGCAAATTTATTTTCTTTCCGCGTACTCATAACAGACTTCCGAACCTCTATAAGGAAGTATTGATTCGAACTGATTAGAAAAGAAAAATGGATCGAATTGGCTCAAATTCATTCGGATTAAATCGTATTTGCTCCGATTCATTCGGATTAAAAATATGAATTGGTTAGAAATTTTTCGATTTGAAAATTAGGATTCATTCGGATTGGTATGGAAATAAATCTTGTTTCGGATTAGCTCGCATTCATGCGGATTGGCAATTAGGATAAATTCCGTCTGATTAAGAAAGAAAACTTAATCCAATTGGCGCGGATTAAAAATAACAGTTTATTCGAAACCATTCGGATTGAATATTAATAAAAATATTAATGATGATAATAATAATAATTTTTATTACTATATTAAAATAGTAAAAGAAAACTAAATTTGAATTCATTCAGATTCAAGATTAGGATTGATTCAGACTTATTCAAAAAGAAAACTTAATCCAATTGGTTCGAATTAATTCGAATTAAAAATAAGGATTGAGTCGTATTGGGACGGATTGGTTCGTAAAGAACACTTGACTCGAATTGGCTCAGATTTATTACGATTGATTAGGACTGGAAATTAAGATTCATTCGGAGTGGTTCGAAAAGAAACTTTGATTCGGGCAGATTCAAAAACAAAACTGAATCCAATTGGCTTGGATTGATTCGTATTGGGACGGATTCATTGAATTGAAAATTAAAATTAATTCGGGCTGATTAAAAAAGAAAACTGCATCTATTCAACTCATATTGATTATGATTTGTCGGATTCGGTCGCATTCCTTCTTGTTAAAAATTAGGATTGGTTCGGTCCAAATGAAAAAACTTAATCCAATTTACTCGCATTGACGCGGATTGAAATTGAAGATTGATAAAGATTGACTCGATTGGCACGAATTGGTTAGGATTCAGTTGGATTGAAAATTAGGATTAATTCGGGCTGATTCAACAAGAAAACTAAATCCAATTTGCCCTGATTGATTCAGAATAAAAATAATGGTCGATTCTGATTCATTTGGATTGGTTAGAAACGAAAACCCGATGTGGATACATTGGGATTAAAAATTTGGCTGATTCGGATTAATTCATTTTAAAAAACTGAGTTTAGTTTGGATTGGTTCCGTTTAATTTGTTTGGATTAATTCGTATTAAAAATGAGGGTCGATTTATATTGATCCGAAAAGAGACATTGATTTAAATTGGAACGGATTGAAAATAAGGATTGAAGCGGATTGAAAATTAGTATTCATTCCGATTGGTTCGGAAAGAAAACAATACATTATTTATTTAGTTATAGCTATAGATACAGATAGAGATAAGTTGTAATCTGATGTCTACATCAAGTACTTGGTTTTTGATCTACGAGTAAACACGTCAGCTTGAGCTCTTGACTAAGTTTATGCAAATTAAATTTTTTTCAGCCTACTCATAACAGACTTAAGAAATTTATAAGAGCGGATCCCCAAGGTCATTAAATCTTCGTATAATGCATATAATACTGACAGGATTTAGGAGTAAGCTGGTGCCTGTCTCAAAACAGAAGATGCAATCTGTTGAATATGCAAATTCCTTATGTCTAAATCTCATTTGCTGTAATGCAACCATAATGCAAGCCCGCTGGCAAAACTTGACATAAATTGAACTAAATTAAATCAGAGCAATAATAATAGAGTAAATAATATAATTCTCTGCTGAAAGGAACAAGATATAGATTAGGAAAAATTGCTTCGAAAAGAAAATGTGACTAGACTCGAATTCAATCCGATTGAAAATAATAAGATCGATTCGGAAAGAAACCTTGTTTCAATTTGCTAGAAATTAAAACTTTCTTCGGGTTGGCTAGGATTTATTCGGATTCAAAATTAAGTTTAATTCGGACTAGTTGTAAAAGAAAATTTAATCCAATTGGTTCACATTGATTCGGATTCCTTAGGATTGAAAATAAAAATAAATTTAGATTCGGGCGGATTTATTTCCATTGAAAATTAGAACACATTCGGATCGGATTGATTCAGAAAAAAAATAAGGGTCGAAACGGATTCATTCGGATTAAATCGTAATCGTTACGATTAAAAATTTGGTTGATTAGGATTAATTCATTTAAAAAACTCAGTTTAGATCGGAATGGCTCATTAGATTAATTTGGTTGGATTCCAATTGGTTTGCATTAATTCGTATTAATTAAGGTTGATTTTTATTTATTCGAAAAGAAACATTGATTTAAATGAGTTTGGATTGAAAATAAGGATTGATTCGTATTGGTTCAGATTCCTTCTTATTAAAAATCGGAATTGGTTCAAACTAAATAAAAAAAAACCTTAATCCAATTGACTCGCATTGAATCGGATTCAAAATAAGGATTGACTTGATTGGCACGGATTGGTTAGGATTCATTTGGACTGAAAATTAGGATCAATTTGGACTGATTCGAGAAGAAAACTTATTCGAATTTGCTCGGATTGATTCAGAATAAAAATAAGCGTCGATTCGGATTCATTCGAAAAGAAAACCTGATGCAGATTGGCCACGGATTCGTTGGGATTAAACATTTGGTTGATTCGAATTAATTCATAAAAGAAAACCTCATCAGATCAATTTGGTTGGATGCAAATTGGTTCGGATTAATTCGTATTAAAATAAAACATTGATTTTAATTGATTTAGATTGTAAATAATTAATAATTTGGATTAATTCGAATTGAAAATAAGGATTGATTCGTATTGATTTGGATGAAAAATTAAGATTTATTTAGAAAGAAAACTTGATTCCGATTTATTCCTACAGAAAAATAGGATTAATTCGGATAGGATATCTATCCGAAATATTCATCAAACGATAGCCATAATTTAAATTTACACAGAGATAACACAATTAATACAGATAAGAGCAGTAAATCATTGTCATAAATAAAGCAGTTATTACCATTGGTACGTGTCTGAGACTCGAATATAGACCACGATATTGCTCTGTTTCGATCCATCTATTGTACAATCAAATGGATTCTCTTCTCGCTACCAAATTAAGCGGAATTCCGGGGAATGAAGTGGAATCCCCAAAGGGCACATCATCGTCGTATTGATTATATAGAGGAACGCAGCAATCACTTAGGAATTAGGTATAAGCAAAGCAATAAGATATATGTATACATATAATTTCGCGTGTGCTCATCCCATCCGCATCTCAGAAATTATTCTCGATAATTATGACATTCTATAACGAGCGCGTCCTACATCTTGTACTAATTTCTAGTCTGCGTCTGCCTTCCTTTTCCGGATATAAGCTTCGATAATGCCTGCCACCTGGAAGTTTCAGGTGATGAGGCTGGCATATTCAATAGTTTGCTCCCTCCTGCGGTTGAAAACTCTTAATAGCTTTTAACTAAGATTAAATAATTTACAACTCAACTTTTTCAATTTAGTTTTCCTTAATGAAATGCCTATGAATTTATGCACTCAAGTTTCTTCGTTACCATTTTTTTAAATTAGATATTGAATAGATATGTGGTTCTAATCAGCTGTAATGTTTGCTGCAATTTTGCTCCAATTTACTGCAAGGTTGGTGAAAAGTTGAATCAAGGTTGCTGTAAGATTTACACAAGTTACTATAAGGTCACTGCAAGGTACGTCGGTGAAAAAATGCTCAAGTTCAAAAACTGATTTGATAGGCCAGAGAAATTTTAGGTTTTTTTACAAAAATTAATAAAAAACATCTTATTATTAGACATTTATACATTTTTTCTTGAATAAGTGGTTCCTGACCAATGCTTTTTATCCACACTAGTTACTATTTTTATTTTTATCGTATTTTATTTCATGTGCTCTATTCTGTTATATTCACTGCAGGTTAATATATTATTTTATATGTATATATATAATTTAGCAATTCTTATATAAAATTTCCCCAGGATCATCGCAGAATTATTTTGAGAGTTAGCACAGATTTAGAATTTTAGGTCGTGAAGTCTCTCGCCTATTTTTATTGTGGATAAATAATATGTGACGAGCAGTTCTACTCGACATACATATATCTATATAGCTATATGCCATAAATAATTAGAGACATACCGACGCGTCACGAGCCGAGGGCCTGCGACACTGATATATATAATACACTGGATACAGGATTCAATGAAAAACGCTTGTGCCGACTTGAAGAGCCGCCATGTTC
>JAUESI010000002.1:8073769-8089421 GCA_032275145.1 Synergus laeviventris
GTTATCCAAATCCACTTATTTACCACTGCCATTTAAGAGCGGAGTAGGCCGCTAATGAACTCCAATATATATATATAAATAACCTACAGTCATATGGTCTCTAAACTGGTGGCAAGCACCATCTACAGGGAAATTCCGGTTTCATACTTGTAGACGTGGTATTTCAAATCGACACTCAATGCCATAATTAGTCGGCCATATTGAATTTCGAAACATAAATAGATAAAATTAAATCAAACCAATTTTAGGCAACAGGTGTCCGGTTGAGAAAGAATACTCTATATCTATATAAAAAGAGAAAGAAACAACATACCTAATGTATATGTTGTAACCATATTTATTTTTTTCATTTGACTGTTTATTTTGAAATTTTTACATTTGCATTTGCACTTTACATCCACAGAAACAATGATGTAGTACTGATACCGGTGCAGCTTTTGTTATTCACAATCAACTAGTTGCAATTTACATTGGACAAATTTATACATCAGTAGTTGAATTAAACACTAAACCTGATGTTTTTACACCTATGCAAGATTAAAAAAATATATATTTTTATCCAAAACGATGAGTTCAAAGATTGCCTTCCTATAAAAATTTTCAAAACTAAAAGAAATTCACAAAAGAAAAAATATGTGTTTGCTTTGCTGAAACAATATTTTATTAAGCATATCACATAAAACATAAGAGCCTTTTAATTATATAACATATTCATGTAACCTTTCTTATCTTCAACATATACGATAACTTCTCCATTTCGTCTACATTCAAAAACCTAAGAATTTCGTAAGCAACAGTTAGAGGTAAAGAAAACGGATAGAAAATTTTTCCTAAAAAGATGCAACCCTTGTCATGCAGGTTTCTCAATTTAATAGCGAAATGAACCCGCTGTTTTATCAAATCTCCGTATAATAAAAATGAATTTAATATCCCAGAATTTATAACTTTCATCAAATCATCGTTTCTAGTCAATTCTCTTACTTCCTTTAAGGGTCTCTGTAAAAATGCGAAAAAACTTACTTCACTCCAAACTATGTTAATTTTTGTTGTTTCTAATTCCTTTTGGCACTCTTCATAAAAGTCGTGATATGCAATGAAAGTTATTAAGTTCATATTTAATGAACTGATTTTGAAATTTTTTGTCTTCTCCATTACCACTATTAATTTAATAAGAGATTTTACCTGATCGAGCGTATCAAAGGAATAGAGAATAAAATTTTGTAGAGGAGTGGATCCAAAAATGTTCAAGACATTAAAGTCAAGAAACCAATCTATCATAACACAAGACAACTCGTCACGATGGTCAAATAAGCACAGCGTGCAGAGCGCAGTATTATGAATTATGTTAGTAGCATTAATATTGAAACCGTATTCGAGAATAATATAAAGAAAGAAAGCATGTTTAGATTTATAATAGTTATGTCCTGTAAAAATATCAACTATCGTCTTGTCGAAAGTTGTTGAGGAATTGATATCTGCGCCTGCTTGAAGCAATGCTGATAAAACCTTGTAGTTTTTCCTCATAGCCATGTAATGTATCGCCTTTAAACCTAGCACACATGCTTTATTTACATCTGCGCCAGCGTTTATTAAAGTCTTGACTGTATTCGGGTAGGATGAGTGAGCAGCTTTATGTATTGGAGATCGTCCATTTTCACAAGTTTTATTGATATTGCATCCCCGTTCGATCAGCTTTCTGACTATCAAATCGTGCTTGTAATTTAACGCATAGTAAAGTGGAGTCACGCGATTTACTTGTTGGTCAATAAATGGACATCCAGCATCCATAAGAATGTCAATAATCTCAACACTTCTCAATTGCTTCGCGAGAGGAAGTCCTTTCTTCAATTGCAAAACTTTATTTTTGCATGAAATTAGAGCAAAATATGATTCACTAGCAATTGCCATGAATATAAGATTTCTATAATGTAGGTTAGCATTGAAATTAGTTTCGTACTTGACCAATTCTCTGACAGCTTCCGGCTGAGTTCCAATAACAGCCATAATAAGTGGAGTGTAGCCATTAAGTTTTATAGCGTTCTCTACACCACCATTTTGAATGATGTATTTGATCACATGTAGGTGTCCTCTTAGGGCTGCAAAGTGAAGAGGAGTTTGATTGCTAGGAGTTTTGATATTGATTCTGATGAGTACTTTATTGTCAATTCCAGGTGCATGTAGTAGAAGTTGGAAGATGTTTAAATCTCCTGCATCAGCTGCAATATGAATGGGTGTCATTCCTTGAAAATCTCTTGCATCCACTTTCGCATCGTATCTTAACAACAACTCAACCATTGGGTAATCGCGTCTTAAACAAGCAACGTGCAGTAATGTTGTTTCCAGTGTGTCTGTAACATGCACAGAGAATCCACGAGATAGTAGAGACATGACTTGAGCCAAATTCCCTTTTTGAACCGCAGAATGCAGAGAGCTGCGCGTCATGTGGCTTCTGCAATGTGCATTCTCCTGTTGGCAAACCCAAAATATCATTTTAGCGCGATTAATGAGACAATTAGGAGACTGTTAGACAAACTGAGCAAAATGGTTTTGGTGGTGTAGCTAAAAATATATTGCTGAGGAAATATAGCTGAATTAGCAATTACTTTTAGATGGCACAGGTAGGCAGAACATTTAGGAGACAAATCTGGTATCGTTTACAAAACTTTTAAGAGATGTTAATAATATCGAGATTTCATAAAGGGATGACAATTGCTATTGGACAAGCTAACTAGAAGTGGGAAAATGTCATTTACGCTTCTTTAGAGTTTTCTTTTACCTGCAGTTCGTCTGGTTTGCACATTATCAACTACATGAGATTATCATAAAAAGGCACATTAAACTATGTTTTCTCCTTTGAGTAAAATAATAAAACCACAAACTTATAATCGACGATGGGGCGTTTGAAATAGGTAAAAATTCAGAAGATGTTGTTCAAAATAAGATTTTTGGTTTATTTTATAATTGTATGGCTAAATTAGTTTCTAGAAGATTATGAACTAAACCCTGAAACAAAAACATCACGTGACCCCCATTTTTCGTGTAGTGGTTTAGAAAGATAAAGCGTTTGTACTGAAATGTACATTTTATTTCACTTGTGTCCTTCACACACTTATCTTATTTAAACAGTTATTTTTACTAAGGCTGTTACAATTTCAAAGAACCAAAATAATATATAAAAGACCTGCTAAATAAAAAATTGTGCACCTTTCTTGTAAAATTCAGTACAGTATTTGAAGAGAATGTTATTTTATCACCTCAATTCTAAAATGCCAGGAAAACTATACTTGAACCGTTTAATCCTTTTTGGAATTTGGTCCACAGTGGTTATTGGGTCCTTCGCAGACGCAAATATTAGTAAGTAAAATTATATTTCTATAAATATCGGGACTAAATAACAGTAACAGTTATCAGTCCACGAAAAAAAAAACGATTACAAACCTCAGTCAAGCGTGGGTCGTAAACAGTTTAAAAATGCCAGTAGCAATACTTTGAAGCGTGTCACACTGGTCGTGTACCATATGCTACAATTAAATCATTATTCTAATTTTATCAGGTATTATAGGATCTCCAATAATTTCCAAATAATTTCAAATCACTTTTAAGATTCTAAGGGGTTTCAGCCAGATTAAAAAATTACAAAAGGATTTCACAAGATTGCGTGATGAAGAAAATTCTCAAAAAATTGTTTAAACATTTTTGACCCACGATTGAGAAAGGCAACCTTTCTTCACGCGGAAATGCTTCTAAGAGATAAATTCATCAAATTGTTGCAGAAGAATCATCGAGTTTTCTCGCCCGCCAAAAACGTGTAATTAGTCTTGTTCCTGGTGAAGACAGAGCAGCAGATATTAGAAATTATCCATACGTCGTATATATTAGAGTAGAAAATCGTATATATTGCACAGGAGTCATTCTATCGCGTCTTATTGTCATCACCGCTGCTGCATGTGCTTATTTTGATAAAACACGTTACCAAGTTGTCCCTGGTTCAACATTAACAAGGCATATAGTTGCAACTCACAATGTAACAAACATAAAAATACGCAATGAAAATATTGAGGGTAAAACTTCGAATGGTATTGCCTTGTTTACTGTTAAACCACCAATCGTGTTTAATAATTTCTCTACAGAAATAAAACTACATGCAGAACCTCTGCTACCAGGTCAAATAGCTGATTTTAGTGGTTGGGGATACGATTTCGGACCCGGCACTACGTAAGTCATCAATAATATATTAAACACATAAAAGATAGTATTTTACGGGTCAAGCAATGTAAAATGTAGTGATGCACAATTATTGACAGTAGTCGATCCCCTCAATTAGGGGACATATCTTTTTGCGAATTTGGAATCAAATTGGAGAATCGAGAATCTATAGAAAAAAATGTTTTTGAACCAATCTAATACACACATATGCTGACCATGTATCACCATAACTAATAAAATTGTATATTCTTCCTTATTTCAGCCGTGGAACGGATTATTCCTCGCATCTTCGAACAATCAAAGTACCCATAATGGCACATCAGCAGTGTCAACATATATACAGAAATCATTTTACGATTACAGACAAAGATATTTGCACTTTTGATCCGAATAGACGCAGTGGAAACACTGATATGGGTGCTCCTTTAGTTATTGCAAAATCGTTAGTTGGGATTTTCCTTATGAGGGGACCAAATACAAATATATACCAAACGGGTTATCCTGATATCTTTGCAATGCTGCAACATAGGTTTTACCGTATGTGGATTATAGAAAATCTTAAACATCCATAACAAGAATATTTACAGCGCCTACTTTAATGAATGATCGCATGTATCTAACAGTTTTTATCCAACAATAAACTTTTAACTTAACAATAAACAATAACACTTTTAACTTCATGTAATTCGAAAAACAAATTCACCCCATCGTGATCGGAACAATGTACAGCTCTAATAGTACCAACCTGAAAAAAACAAGAATCTCCGACACAAAGAAAACTACTCTCGAAGGAATCTGATTTGGCGCATAGTATGAGATTATATTGCAGTGGAATGTTTAAGTGATGGAAGATATACTTTTATACGTATGACATAATTAAACCTTGTAAGATTTATATGTGGTCATTTGTTAATAAAAATTATTCGCAAAGAAGACAAAATAAGGTAGGAAGATTTAGATTCAGCATGCAAAAGTAGGCTGAGAAAAGGATGAATAATTGATTTGACACATATATTGATTTACTGCATTTTTTAGAAGATTCAAAATCTTCGATTAAATTTTTCATCCCTGCACTTTTTTTTTCATTAAAAAAAAAAGTGTTCTCAACAATTTTCAAAATGGAAAACGGATATGATTACTTTTTTAATTTCCAAATTAATGATGCAATATGGTCAAAAAAGTTAATTATATGAATAATAATAATAATAATACCAATAATAATAATGACTGTTACTTATTTGTATATTGAAAAATATTAATCAACAGTTATCAGCAAAACATTTTTATGAATTAACAAAATATGGATATTTTCAAGTCGATATATCGTTGATATCAATATTGTAAGGTTACATATATCGATGATATTTTCATTTCGATATTGCATCACTATTGGAAGAACGCTGGACAAAGTGTGTAGAAGTCGAAGGAGGTTATGTTGAAAAATAAAGAAAGATTTTGGATGAAAAAGGTGTTTTTCTGTATTTTATAACTTACTTATTGAACGACCATCGTACTTTTGTAATAGATACATTGCGTCGTAATGAGAGTGAAAGAGATAGAAGTATACTTTTGTCTCTTTCACTGTCACTACGAAGCAATGCAATTGCGAATCCATGTGCGTCTCATTAGCTAAAAATTTTACGCTTATACTAAAGGTGCAATCCCATGTCGGCAGAAAATAACGGCGTAAAGCAGAAACTGATGAGAGTAAAAGAGAAAAATAATAGATCTGCCCGTCTCTTTCACTCATCTCATCAGTTTCTGCTCTACGCCGACGTTTTCTGCCTTGAGGTACTTTTTATCAGTGACCTATATATAATCATGTGATTCAGATTATGGTACATATATACCTTACTCGTTGATGCTCTTGGTTCCATAGTTGACGTATTTAATCTAAGACGTGTTTTCTTCCAAATTTCATTGAGTGTAACCAGGTGTCACTAAAGTAGCAAAACTGAAATCTTCGAATGCCTAAGGAGAACTGACAATCATTGGTGAAAAATAAACTGTATACCTTTGCAGAAGCAAAAAGCGCAAGTGAAGAAACGCTACCAATATAAACTGTAACTGCCCCGGATTTACCTGACATCACCGACCCTTTCTGTTCTATAGCCAATGGTAGGTTTCAGGTATTTAAATGTTCTCTAAGCTTTGGGTCCTTTTCTCCTCTTGCCCTACTAAGGATTGTAAATTAAGGTCAGGCTAACGGATTAATCGGTGTTCTAATACTGTTTGACTTTGTAGATTTTAAAATCCAGAAGGTTTTTATAGAAATTGTGTAATTATACTAGAGGTGGCCCACGTCAATTTGTTACGATCTAGAGTGTTCGTTTATACATGATATTTTAAGAAAAAATAATCCCAATTGATGCCTAAAATCATGATCATATTTAATATTAGATTGGACTAATTGTAACATAATTAATACGGAAATTATATACGACTTCTCGTTCTAATTATGTTTACCATAATTAAAGCTAATTAGCCGACAGTTTGTCACCAATAATTTAACTCTAGCGGCTTAAAGGAAATCATAAAAAAAGCCTGAAGTGTCCCAGTGGAAAATTAATACGTCGTATTCGCGTATACTTGGGGACGAGGATATTCGGCGGTAGGAGTTTTTGAGGTGGAATTTTTTTCACGGAATTATTGCGGGGCCGAAGAAGCTGATTTATCGGGCTGTAAATTTTATCTTAATGTCCACCTTTCTTAGTTTCAGAGGAAAATTTAAGCAACTTGGGGACGGCTATATGAAAAGGTGCTTCATGAAGATGCTATAGTTTTTACAGATTAAGGATTCTACTGGAATATGGTATAATCTACTATGAATCAACACGGGGTGTTTGCGACCTCTGTGTCTTCGTGTTGAAAACATAGAAAAGAAAATGTTTAAATTCATGTGACTGAGAATGAATAATGAATCCAACACGTTATAAATATGAATAATGAATAACTCATAGCAAAATAATTAAATACATATCGACCGATCTATAAATTAATTACATTTGTTCCTGAATGAGATTTGGTACTTGGCTATGTTTCAAGTATCCATTGCAAACTGTCAATAACAATCAATAACATATAACTGTTTCAATTGAACTGATATATTGTGGGCGAAATTATTGGCTGTTTCTACAAAATGAGAAGTAGTGCAGATGTAATGTCGAATCAGGTAAAGCTAAAAAAGCAACAGTGCACATCTGGGAATATTATATGAAGCTTGTACATTAAGCGCAGTCGATCAGCAACGTATGTTTACCAAATTTGAAACGAGCTCAGTTATGCGATCGACAAATACACAACATGATGTGGCTACTGTATCTACCGTACACCAGGGATAAGCCTCTGCAAATAGTGACATTAATTACCAACACTGCAGCCTATTTGCATGTCATTATTCAGAATAATTGATGACTATTGGTAACCTATGGGTTGAAACTCATTACCATATTTAACGTTGGCTCGTGTCGCTGGGTTCAAAGCTGTAAAAGTCTTCTTCCTCATCGAGGGTTTAATCACTTGCCATAATCCAGTATTTTGCCAGTGTTAATCCCTCGTCTAAATGGGATCAATTGCCTTAATAGAACATTCACCGTCTTTGAATGATTAATACTTTAGATACCTATTAATAGGATTTTGAGCATCAATAAACACCCGTTTATAAGGTTCATGTTAAAATCTTATTAGATAAGCAGTAGATACTTGCTGATTTTTATTTAAAAGTATCTATTTTCATTGAGAGAACACAAACGTAACCTGAAGTATCTTAAACTATTATTTTACCAATCAGGTGTTGGACGCCAATTTTAAAAACACTGTTAAAGCAAAGACTATAAGAGAGATAGGTTGGCTTAAGATTTTTTACTAAGGCGCATTGCCATCTAGAATCCGCCTAACACCGATTTTCGAATTTATTGATTTTGCGGTCAATTACTAAATTGCGATTATACTTAACTAAAACAATAAAAAACTGTAACAATAAACCTACCTGAAATTTATAGGCCATATACAGTTTGGATGACATCGGAGAAATAAAGATTGGAACAAAAATTTGCTGATATATTTATAAATCGCCAGTAGTTTCCTTCTCAGGAAAGTCACTCAGGTCTCAAAACTTTCTCTTCGAATTCGCTGTTTGAAATTAAATATTTTGTTGGGATCACGAAGACCTTTGTAAATACAGAACTCGGACGTTTGCGTTCAAAATCGATCATTCCTCTCTGCCATCTCATTTGTGGTCCATTGTTTCAACACAGCTTTGTGGAATTTCGATGAACTTTTGAAATTCTCCCTTAGCTGTCATTTATTTAATTATACGCATCAATAAACTGCGCTGTCATGAAATAATTAATTAATTTATAAAACTAGTTTAATCAGTTCGGTCTAATTAGTAACATATATTGATCAAAATGTGTAATACATAATCTTGTAAATCTTCATTACACCAATTTTGAACCAAAAGCGAGATTACATTTCCAAAAGAGGAAACAAGAATACCTCATGTGACTTCAAAATAAAATAAAATGAGGTCGCGAGTTCGAAATTCGATTTTATGTTTACCACTCTTACGTAAGTAACGTTACGATTGAATTGTCTGGACAAAATGAAGCGGAAATGGATTAAAGTGCACTAGTGGGGTGTGCGAGTGGTGAAAATTAAATTGTCTACGACTTTTGACTGGACTGTTTGATTTCTGAAGCGAGAGAAGCTATTTCCGAAATGTCGACCGACGACAACAAACTGCCTCCAACTGTAAGATAAAGATATAAGGGAATGGGGCGTCAATATCATAAATATGATATCTCCACAATAAGGCCGGTCGCTCGAATCCCAAGACCATTTTCCTTTCCCATTTTCCTCCCATTCTTTACTGTTACCCGATTGCAATCTCGTGAAAATTGGGTCACGTTTGATTCCTATACTAGAAATTGTTCTTCTCTGAAATTTTTGGAAATTATTTCAATCCCTTAATATTCTTCAAAATCTCTTAGAATCCTTGAAACCATTTTGAAACATCCAAAAAAAAGGTAAACTTCTGTTTAGTTCCATCAGGTTCCACTAAATTCTTTAAAATTTCGGGAGGTGGTGTTACAGAAGTGAGTGAAAGGCAAAAGGCGAGGCTAGGGAAACAAGATGGCGGATTGTAGGAAATTATGATTGGGTTTTCTGAACGGAAATGGATATTTTTAAGTAAACAGCATTACTTATTTAAAAAAACAAACTAATATCCTGCGGGAAGTAAAGAGATAGAGAGAGATCGAAATTTGGGGATAGAAAGATATATATGTAACACTTTTGTATCTCTTCCAAGTATCCATTTTGCATCCCTAAAAGGCTATGTCTTTTTATCCACCATTGTATCCCTTCGTCTGATAATATCTATCTCTTTCTATCCCTCAGTCTATCCCTGTTTCTGGTAATATCTATCTCTTCCTATCCCTTAGCGTATTCCTGCGTCTGATTATATGTATCTCTTTCTATCTCTTAGTCTACCTTTAGGCGGAAAAATATTTTATTCCTTTCTATTCCTAAGGCTATCTCTCCCTTATTTACTTATTAATGTGGGGATCAAAAGAGAAAGGAGTGAATTCAGATTAACAAAGATATAGGAAAAGATAGACAAGCATAGACGAGAGATAGAAAGGGATATAAAAGTGAGGATTGAAAGAAACAGGAGCAATTTTAATTCTTGTAGATATAGAAAGAGATAGAAAATGGAAACGGACATAGGCGATAGAAAAGGATAAACAATCTTTATCCCTTTCTATCTTATAGATAGATGAAGATAAAAAGGCATAAGATTTCTACCTCTTTAATTTCTACAGGAATGCCGGGAAATTCATATAAGCCAATCAGATGGTGTTTCGATTAACTGAATATTGTTCTGTTTATTAGGAAACATCAAAATCATTTTATGCAATAGATGTACATGCCTACTTGGAGAGAATGTTTTTTCTGTGTATGTATCCATATGAACAGCGTTAGGAAAGCTTTTAACCAAAAGATTGATCCGCCTCTTTCCTTTTTGCAAAAGATCCATTTCCTTTCGTTCAACCTTTTGCGATGAATCATTTCCAATTTCCACAAGAAGCATCATCATTTCATCCCGATACCTTTAGAAAGTATTTTCCGTACGGTTTATTACGCTTCCGATAATAAATCTTAAGTCCGACTTTCAATAGATACGCAAGTTCTCATAACCAGTCATAACTACTACGAAAATTACACGTTTTCGTAGCCAAGGCGGTATATTACATATATCAGAAAATCGAAGGTGTCTTCGGTCTTCTCCGAGATCGCTAAAATAATGGTGGAAACAAGGGAAAAAGATGATACATGTACTGTAATAGCGACCTAGCTTCGAGTTTTTATGACCCTGTTATAAAAGAGTCGAAAGTACCGCGAAAATCGAACGAGAGGTCAGGCTGTTGAGTCGCATATTTGGTCAGCGAGACGCACACAGTTCATAACTTTTTTTTTTTTTCGAACGAGAAGTTTCGTCATTCCTATTTCTAAGTCACAAGAAGATCATTCAAGTTTATTGTATCACTACAGCAGTACTTGAAACTTTTGAATGTCTACAATTAATGATATTCGAATACAAAAATATACAAAATCGCAGACAGTGGTTATTACCGACTGTAGGCATTACCGATACTAAATATTACCTACTGCAGGTAGTACCGACTGTAGGTATTACCAATCAAAGATATTACCAACAGTCGGTATTGTCAACTGCACTCACAATGACACGTTAATATTCGAAAATACTAATGGATTGGAGACTATTTGTGGATTGATTTCAGATGCATTTGGATTGGGGTCCAAGATTAAAAAGAATGAAACACAATATCTTTTAATATTCATTGGAACTTTTTTTATTTCTTAGAAATTTTTTAGAATTCTATATGAATTCTTTGAATGTTTGTGGATATCAGGAGGTATTTAGACTTACCTGCAATACTTTATAATTCTTTTTTTTCTTTAAAATTTTTTGTAATGCTTTGTTGAATTCTTTGCAATTCTTTGGAATTCATCGAAATTCTTTGGAATTCACATTGAATTTTCCGAAATTATATGGAAATATAGTCAGGGCGTAGATATTATCGACAAAACATATTACCGGCTGTAAATATTACTGACAGAAGGTATTACAGACTACAACTATTATCGAATGTAAATATTATCTACTGTTGGAATTATCGACTGCAGACATTATCTACAGTGAGTATTGTCAACTGCAGATTTTACCGACTGTAGGTATTACCATAGGTAATGTAGATATTGCCGACAGCGGATATTCCTCGCATTGGATATTTTCAACCGTATTTATTACTGATTGTGTTAATTTCTGCTGTAGGTACCAATAACAGGAACACTTCCCGGTTAATATGTGGATATCAGCGATATTGAGTATTATCGATAATGAGTATTACCGACTGTATGTATTATCGATTGTAGGTATTACCACCAGTCGATAATTCGTGCAAAAAAGCGTTGTTATGACTTAGAGGTAAGGCAAATATCGTTATTTAAGAAATGTGAGATCTTTTTATAATACAAAGAGAGATAATCCTATAAAAATATGTTGAATGACCTCATTTACTTTCTTTAAAAGGTTTGTTTAAATCAAAATAGAAGAAGAAATAAAAAGAGTACTATTCCAAATAAAAAAAAAGTATCTAAAGCCTAAATGGATATATTTTCGTTCAACATTCTCAAAGTCGTCTTGTTAATTGAGGCTGCAATCTTGAGAGTCGAACTGAAATTCAGCTCTCCTTAAAACTGTCCCTTTAGCTCATGACATTTATCTCGATCGTGAAACCGGGAACATTTCAACAAGGAACATCAACATCGTTTAAGACCGAGCTAATGCTCGATCTTAACGATAGTCGTTAACTCCTGTTATGTTAATCCTGAATTAGCTCCCTGGAACAGCTCCAATTCCCACAGTTGTCGTTGCTGGAACAGACATTTCGTTGATGACACTTGTATAGTTTGACTTGAAAAACTTGGTCGCCCAGCTCGGATCTTGATAAAAAATTAAATAGTCTCACTGTTGGAAGTAAAAAGTTAGAAATTATAACCATTTGAATCTCTTTCTATCTTGAGCTATCTTTTCAATCAACTCGCCTATCTTTCTTAATACCTACTTTCTTTTCCATATAGCTATCCTTTGTGTAATCATTTCAATATTTTTCTTTCTGTCTTGATGGATGCAAAGTGTGTACTTGGGAGGGATAGAAAATCTCTATCCTTTTCTATCTTTTCACTTCCAACAGGAGCCAGCATGCAATCTTTTTAAAAAATTTTTGATCAGTTTCATTTTCCTCATTCGTTCTGCTGCTTCTGTTGCATGCTTTATCTACTGCAAAGATGCTCGAACCTTCCGCGAATGGTATCTCATAGGAGAAAATATGTCACCGTAATTTATCTTTAGTGCTCATATTTTTCTTTGCATTGACAGCAGAGTCATTTGGCGCTGCTTTTATGAAACAGAATAGGAGATATACACCTAGTGCAGATGCTTGTGACTTAGGTACTACAATTTTAATCAAATTCCTTTGGCGGAAGCCAGCCATCGTTCCACTCTTTCAACATCGCAGTTCAGAATTCCTTTCTCTATTTTTTCCACCTTCATAATAATTTCAAGCGAGAGGTCCACCACCATCTTTACGATCTTGCCGTCGGCATACGACCGAGTAAGAAATACTCGATAACGAAGCAAAAGCTCAGTTCTCTACGGCTCACTGCTAGATGAGTGAATAGTAGTTAGACTTTTATAGTTTTTCTTTTTTTTAATGAAATTTAGATTAATCTTCAATATATTCGACTTACCACGAACTTGAGGCATGTTTTTCTAACAGACTTTACAGCACACAATGAAATGGATGAATTAAAAAAAAAAGTAGTACCTTATACACCAAGGGGGAAAAGAGAGACCTTTTAGTCCCTAGGAAGTAAAAATCAGGGAGTACAAAGAAATTTTAACTCCATAGGGAGTAAAAACAGGAAGTAAAAACTAATTTTTACTTTAACGGGTGAAAAGAAGTTTTTAGCCCCTAGTGATTAAAAAATGGACTATCGAGGGAGTAAAAAGCTGCAAATAAGAAGTAAGTTTTGCTCCCTAGGAATTTCAATCAAAAGATTAAACTTTTAATGCAATATTTTATTTTTTAAATGAGTGGTTTAATTTTTAATGAAAAATAGTTAAATTTTGTACCTATTTATAATTCGCTCGAGAAAGCATTTTCTACCATGCGAATAAAAAGATAAAATAATAATCGAACAAAAAGCAAGAAGGTACTCATGCGTGAGCTCGTTTCACTGATTCTTGCCATTTTAAACATTTTTTAACGATGTCAGCGTTTAGTCACTTTGCTGAACCAGTGCACAAACACCAGAAGCGCTAAAAATGGGGCTAAAATGAAAGAGTGCGTTTGATATCATTCACAAAGTATTCATAGGTGCGAGATTTTCATGTGTCGTCGGCAGTTAAAAACGTCCAGCAAAAGTGAAATTGCGTATCTCTGCATGACTATGAAATAAATTGCGAAGCGCGTCGTATAAGCCCATTTTTTTAGTATGTGGTCTAGCATAAATAGATGTGCTTTCGCATATTATGCACGTCTGTCTCTTCATGGGGAAAAAAGATGCTTCAAGAAGGAAAAGAGTTTCTCTAGTTTTCCAAATGGAATAAAATATGTTGTGTGCCGACTGTAGGTATTATAGACTCTATGTTACCGACTGTAGATATTACAAATGCTACTAATACCGATTGTAGAGAATACTGACTTCAAATCTTACCGACTGTAGGTGTCACCGATTGCATAGTTTAATTACAATGGGTATTAACAACACGTGATATACCGGTTATGGGTAACCGACTGTAGATATTACAGATTTTTTGTTACTGACTATAGGTAACCAGGTGTTAACTAGAGGTTTTACCGGCTCGAGCATTGCATGCATGTAATAGCTATGGTGGATGGTCAACATAAATACCTTTAGGTATTACGCACAGTATATATTACCGACTGTAGTTATATTACCAACTGTAGGTATTACCCTCGGTCGATAATTGCAAGGTAAAAAAAACGTATTTATAATGCACAGAGTCACAATCTTATAAAAATATGTTTAATGACCTCATCTGCTTTATCCAAGGACTCAGCTTGATTAAAAAAAGAAGATAAAGTAAGAAGCGTACTATTTTAAATAAAAAAGTTACGTAAAGCCGAAACACATATTTTTCAGCACTTATGGATTTTCACTTAAAGCCTAGCATGAAACAGATGCGCTTTCACACATTATGCACGTCCGTCTCGTCATGGGAAAAAAAGATCCAAGAAGTAAAAGGATTTCTCCTGTTTTCAAATCAGAATAAAATATCCTATGCTTTTATTTGAAAGCTGCAAGCTCCAAGAGCGACACTTTTATCTTTATTACACAAAAAAAATAAAAGTTCGCACTCTGAAAACGCTTTTGAAAAATATTTTTCCCTTAGATATGTACTTCTTACCGTTTTGCTTTGAAATATTATACGATATTTCTTTTTACGATTTTTACATCTCTTCTTATGGTATAGCCGTAAGCTAAAGTTTTAACAAGCGTTTCACAGCTTCTGCGGCTTTCAACTGCAATTTCCAGATAACGGGTTTCCACATATATGTTTAAAGCAACTTCCGTTAATAAGTGGATTATATATGCAATATGCATTCAATGTGTTTTCACGATGCGAATTTAGTACATAATCAACAACCAGTTCAGGCAGAAATGAATTTGTACATTACATCCGATCCCTACCTTACCAACATTGTTTTCTCTGCAACGTTACTTTTAAATATTATAATTATAAAATTGAAAATTTTTATTATTATAGTCTGAAGGATTTAGCTTGATAGTTGGTCGACCTACCCGGTTGAGGAATAAAGATCGCCTTTACCTTTCTCCATATACCAGGGGTGTATCCCATTGCTAGGCATGCTCTAAATATGCTACACAATAGCCCTACTAAAAAATATAGTCCGTCTTGAACCATTACAGAGAAGAGCTCATCATCCCCTGCAGCCTTGGAGGGGCCAAACTGATTAACTACCTATTTAATTCTTGAGTACGTGACTATTCGACAAGCATTCCTCCAGTCTTCGCCCCAGGTCGTGTCACCAGATCCGCCTAAGGAGTATAACTCATAGGTTTTAGGTTTCCTCCCCCTGCGTTTGATCTAGTACCGATCACGGGAAATGAACCTTCATTAGGTGCCTTCCCGAGTAAAAATATTATGTCTTGAAATGGTCTTGACTTGCTCTTATATTGGTCTTGAGACCATTTGAGACGTTGATGTCTTGCTCAGTCTCATAACTGAGACAAAACTCTTGCTGACCTTTTTTTACAGCCATTTACAGCTTTGAGAAAAAAAAATATACCTGCCGCCTTGGCAATAAAC
>JAUESI010000002.1:8106269-8120571 GCA_032275145.1 Synergus laeviventris
TATAAAATATATTCGTTTCCTCGTTTTATAATATATATAAAAAGATGTGTACGTCCAAATTTTGAAGTAAAATTTTAAAGTATTCTAAAATTTGTTGAAATTTCTTGAAATATTTTGAAATCTTTTAAAATATCTTCAATTGTTTTTTATTTTTATTTAAGTCTTTCGAAATCCTTTAAATCCCTTTAATTAAATCTTCTGCAATCTGAAAAAAAAATATATATATATATTAATACTGAAACAAATATTTTGTAATCTTTGAGAATGACTTGAAATCTTCTGAATTCTTTGAAATATTTCATAATACATTAAAATCATCACTTAAAAGTATTTAAAAAACTAATTACTTTTTTTCCCATTAAAAGGTGTGGTTCCAAAATAGAAGAGCAAAATGGAGAAAGCAAGAGAAGCAGTGTAAAGGAAATCATTTAGGTCCTCACTTAGGTCCGAATGATTGTCAGGAAATCCAACAGCAGCAGCAGCACCAGCAAGATCACCTTTTATTAGAACCTCCACTAGGAAGTCCACCTCCGATTTACCTAGGCATGGAATGGGCTGGATTTTCGCCTTACACCAATAATTCAACTTCGCCCTTAATAGTTAATGGCATGAATAAACCACCAGATTCAGACGATAGTCCACTTTTAGACCCAGAATTGCTTCAGCTGAAACCACCTCGATCTTAATTGATATATTATGATTATTATAATAATAAATAATAAAAAAAGTCAAATCTTGAATTATTGAGACGTGATATTATTCCTTCAACTACGGTATTCGTAATATCAAGAAAATTGATAATAATAGCATAATAGAACTGATCATTTTTAATGTCGAAATATTAATAAAAATATAAGTAATGGTATTGATGTTGTAAAATGATTAATTGATTATCGACTTATTCGATGTCTTATTAAGTTTGGAATCATTGTGTATTGTGTACATTCCAATCTGTAGATTTTTTAAAGAAAATACACGTGGATTGTTCGATTACTTTTTTTTAAGACTGTTTATTAGGATAGTTTTTTGTTTTTATTTTTAATTTTACAGGGTTTCAAAGGACTTTAAGAAATCGATTTGGATTTTCAGGAATTTTACAAGACTTTTACAAAATCTAAAGGAGTTTTACGAGATTCCATGTGATTTTAAGAAGTTTTAAGGGGCTTCAAGAGACTTAATTAAATTTATTGAGTTTTTGAACAATTTTAACGGTTTTTACGAGACTTCATAGGATTTTATGAAAACGTTGGATTTTAAGCGTTTTTATGAGATCTCGATTATAGAAAATTGGAGAGAATAAAAGACGAGCTTTGAATTAAAATAGTAACTTTCATTTTTATTCGGTGTGCATATATTACATTTCTGTTAATCAGCTAATCATCGTACTTAAATCGATTGATTTAGTCCCGATAAAGTGATTCGAAGACGTTCCCCTAGAAACGCTTTGGCGTTAAGGCGAATCCACAGATTAGTTAAACGACAAACGATTCGCCCTGTATCTCTTCTGAGAGATTCGCAATTTTTTTCTGACTATACAAGAGGGAGCGTCTTACGCGTAATAAATTAGTATCGAATTGCAGGTGAAAAGTATTACGCCACGTACGAATACTCGTCCGCACTATTCGCCGTGCGTTCAATGTATTGTTTATCTATCAAAGCCTCAATGCACTTCTTGATCATCGCAATCGATGGTGCGAACCTCACTTTCGACTGACCTAAAACCTGAAATCAGTTTTCCAAAATTAAACAACGTCACAATATCTATTGCCATTAAAAAAGGTTAATTTTTAAATAAAAATAGGTAAACATAAAAACTTACTGTTATTTTTTTAAATTGAAAACAAATTACAAAATAAAACACAAATCCTAATGTAATATTCGAGTGAGGTGCCCCAAAAGCTTCAGCGAAAAATACTTATTATTTGTGATAAAAAAGTTTGAGAAATTGAATTACTAAAATGATGACGACCCGTGATGACTGTACTTTTAATAAATAGATATTACCTCTTGAACGAGTTGATTGTGTCTTAACAACTTTCTACTCTTCATGATTCTAACGATGGCAGCTTGGAGGTACAGTTTCCGGTCGTCATCAACGCTACGATGAGTGGCTTCAGCATCATGCGGCGCATCCCGCTGCAAAGCTCCAGTTATTCGGAATTTTGTTCTTTTGTTGTAGTAATCGAAATTGAGCGTGAGAATCGTGTCTTCTTCCAATTCGCCTTCAGAGGATTTTTTCAAAATTTTGCTATCTACCAAACTCGCAACATGCTTCTCAAGCTGGTCATGTGAGAGACTCAACGAAGCTGCAGCTTCCCTAAAAAAAAGAGAGAATAATTTTTAAATTATGTATTAGAGTTTATAATGTATTTTTTTTATACTCTAAAATTATGAGATTTTAAGTAATGGGAAAATAAGTAATTTTATGAAATGTCAAGTTATAATTTTAACAATGATAGTCAGACGCAGCTTAATCCAACGATTCCACTGATATAAAAAACTCATTTTTCGAAAATTTGTAGGGCAGTATAGGATTTTAAAGAAACTTAATGGGATCAACAGAATTTGTTGGGATTTTATAATATTTCATGGGATTTCACGGAATTTTATGAAACTTAATGGGGTTTTAAGGAATTTCGACGTATTTTACGAAACCTATAAGAGTTTCACAAGATTTCCTGGGATTTTATAGGATTGTATGAAAGTTACTGGAGTATTATGAAATAAAAAGGAATCTCAAGAAATTTGGCAAGATTTCATTGGATTTAATGAATTAAAAATAATTTTTATAATTTATAATTTTTTAATTAAAATCCCATAAAATCACTAGAAATTCGCAAAAAAAATGTTACAATTTTTACGATAATATTTTTAAAAATCATATAAAATCTCTTGAAATCCATTAAAATTCAATGAAGTCTCTTCAAAATTTCTTAATAATCGGAAGTCATGTCATCATAATCGTCATGTCTTTTAAAATTCCATGAGGGACTTTAAAATTACTCAAAATTCGTCTCTCTTAAAGTTCCTGAGAAACTCTTAGAATCATTGAAAATTCCACGAAATCTTTTCGAAATCATAAAAATGTCTTGAAATATTTAGAAACCATTAAAATTTCATAGAATATCAAGAAATTCTTGTACCTTATTTCCCTGTTATCTTTGCACGTGGCCACCCTAACAATATCTACTTCTGATAAAGGAATTTTACCTGCAGTTCATGGAGTCGCACTGCTCAAAAAGTAGCAAAAGTGCCATCTGGTAAGTCTGCACAGTAACGAGATAGGGTTTCTTAAGATAATTAAACTTGAGTTCTCCCTGACAGAGATGATGAAGCCACGTGAGTTTCCTTCCGCTAAATTGGGCATGATAGAATCTTTCAAAAGCCTGAATAGAACTCTCAAGTTGCTGAGGAATATGGAAAGGCCCAGTAGCTGGTGCAAGTCCTAGAGGCCATGCTCCAGCTTGAAGAATGTAGACCATAAAGCTGATTCCGAGTGGACTCTCGCCCTCTCGTTCTCGCAAATACGTCGCAAACTTTGCATTCAAGTCTGACGATACCGACATATCCGTGAACATTCGATGCAATTTATTTGTGAATTCGTAACCGCAGGCTTGCTTTAATCTGTCAATCATTGCTTCCTCCGCGTCCATTGATTGTGAAAGTTGATGAATAAGACGTTTCGCCAACATCCGGGCGTAGAATTTTTGAAAAACGTCTTTGTCGTCAACGTATTTAAAAACGGTTATTGAATGAGCGAGCTTTTCCTCGATTTCACTCTCTGTTGCGCCTTTTGCGGACTTTTTTAAGAGGGAGTCGCAATATTTCGCCAACTGCGGAAGAAAATTCAATTTTAGGAATATTTTAAAGGTGTTAAAATAATCTATATAATTATCAGAATGACGATTCAAAGTATGATTTCTAATATCGGGTCGTTTTCTAATTAAATTTAATTTACTGTAATTTAAAAAAATATAGAAAATAATACAAAAGGATTCAAAAGCATTTAAAATAATTGGAAAAAATATTGAGAAACTTAAAGGAAGTAGAACAAAATTAACATAATTCAAAACAAATCTAACAGAATTTAGTGGGAATTTTACGAAATTTAAAGGAATTTCATGAGATTTCATTGGATTTTCACCTAAGAGATTTAATGAGATTTAATGGGATTTTTAATAACGTTACAAAATTTAAAAGAATTTTTGTTTGGACATTTATTCTACTTTATTGTGATTTTTAGAAATTTAAAGGCATTATATATAGGATGTTGAGTCATTTGAAACGATTTAACAACATTTTAAGGAATTTCATATAATTTCGGGAGATTTTAATTTGAATAAAAAATCAAGGAAGTTAAAGAAATTTTAAAGAATTTTATCAAACTTATGTTGCCTGAGTATGATAGAATGTATATGTAATTTTTTGCCGTGAACATCTTTTTGTGATAATCCCTAAACATAGTAAAAGAAAAGAGCTTCAATTGCTTTTTGACATACCACTCAATTGTCAACGGGTCCCAGCAGTAAACCAGCCAATACAAAATTATGGATTAGGATTAGACCGATTAGTCACCACCTACAACTGCCCCTTCCGAATCATTCCTTATCGATTTTTCCGAGGAGTGGAAGAATTCGCACTGGCAGCTAGGGTGTTGTCTTTGCTTTTTCGTCAGTTTAATTTTCTTTCGTTTAGAATAAGGATCAATTCCAGGAAACGACAGTTTTCTTGCCCATGATACTTTTTTAGTTTAACAAACCTAATTCACCATAGTCTGAAAAAGACTGCATTCTAGGTTTAACCGCATAAAATTCGGCTAGTATCTTTTGGGAGAAGATTATTGTCGTAACCTTTTTTTTTAAATTGAAAGTTATTTTTAACTTTGGGTATGTAATATAATATAAAATAAGTTTATTCATAATTTTATGTGTTCTCTGAATTTTTTCCTATTTTACCACCATTTTCCTCCTTTCAGGGAAATTATGAAAAATATAGTTAAAACCATATTTTAACAAAAACAAGGCGATGTTTTTTTCTCTTCGGACAGAGTAAGTTCCCAAAAAACTGATTCTCTAGCCGCTCAGGAAATCAGGACTCGTTATTAAATTTTTAATAACGAGAAAACAATAATTAAATAATCTAATACGTCACTCCGTGATAGGTCGTGACGTAACATTGAAATCCCATGAATTTTCTGAATCTGTTTTGCAAAAGTAGTACAAAAACGAGAAATTAATCGCGCGTAGAGTGCGCGGGTCATAGTTGCAAGTGGGTAAAAAAAAGAACATTTAAATAGAGTGAAAACTCTAAAGCTTCCATACTACTACATATTAACAACGATAATAATAATTTGAAAAAAAGAAATACCAGCTCAGGAGCTCGAGAAGGTTGTCTAGGTCCAGGCCTATGATTAACAAGAGCCGCACAAGCTTTATCTAAAGCACCGCCGAAGAGCTGATCTCCTTTGAACACTTCCTTTATCATATTCGAGTACTTAGAATATACAACCAACATGCTTTCCACAAATTGCGTGTGAATCTGTAAAGTCAAAAAAATGTTTTAATCGGCCAAATGTAATGCTAATCGATCCATAATTATGAAATGAATTTTGCTACTACAGATGGAAACAAAATTCCATTCTTCAATTGAGAAAATTGATTTTCCGGTGACGAAGTTGTTCAGTGAGGTTCAAAGAAGTTTTCTGGAAAGTTTTAGCTTAATTGGATCAATGGTAAAAAATTATGAATGTTTTAAAATCCAAGCGGCAATATTGACTCTGCTCTATCTGACTTAACCTTGATGTCACGTGCTTAGAGCAGTGTCAAGAAAACTTCTTTGAACCTTAATGAACATCAAATTGAATCTAATTTTGATGTTAGAACTTGAACCCAACATCCTTAATTATAATTACAGATATAACTATAGCCTTACATTTTCGCCTTGTAAAGTTCTGATGGCTTTTAGACCCTCATTGGTGATGTGTTGAGTCAGTTTTGAAACGAGAGGTGCTAGGCCATTTTGCAGTGGCCTGAGGAGAGGATAAAGGAGAGCCAAATCTCTTCTTCTTTCATCTTGTATCATTGCATCCACTTCCGCGTGTAGCCACGTTAAATGAGCAGCCACCATTTTTTCTTCACTGCATTGTCTTACCTGTAGAAATAATAAAAAATGTAAATAATAACAAATTTAAGGAAAATCAATAAAAATTCTATTTCTTAATTTTACTCAACAAATATTGTAATTACATATTTTTTCACTCTGTAGAAGTGCTCATTTTTTAAATAAAATTATGCGTATAGAGAGAAAAAATAGAAAATTATATTATTTTTTCAAGTCAAATGAAGTATTCGAATTTCGAAGTTAGAAATAGGATCCAAAACTATTAAAAATTTTAATCTTTAATTTCAAACCTGAAGAAATAAACGAATTATTGAGAAGAATTATTTTTAAACAACAAGAATTTTAGTTACCTTAGGCACCGAACTTGAGTGAAGAAATTTATAAACTCTTAATTCCTCTTGATTGAATCTCCAAGTTACTCTTTCCATATATCGAGTCACGTCAGATTGTTGTAAAAGTTCTGACGCTTCTCTAGAGTAAAAATGTCCACTCGCTTCTAAAAAGCGTTCTTCAAAAATTTCTTCATACAACTGAAAAGAAAATTCCCTTTAATATTAACAGATTTTTATGACTTTTCTCTTAAATGATAGAGCAATTAATTGTTAAGAATTTTATGATGCGATATTTTGAAATTTTTAGTTCTTCATCTAACTTTTTTATATAAGAGGTTGCAAAAAATATCAATTATTAGAAAACTATCTTTAGAAAACCTTTTTAAAACCGAAAACCTAAAATTTCGAATACATAAAAGTACTAAAACAAAAATTAACGAAAATGCAAAATTCGAAAAAAATATAATTCTTAAAATTAAAAATGCACGAATATTCAATATCATGCAAAACCAAATTTGCAAGAATTTTTTCTGGAATGTAAAAATATAAAAATTTGAAATTCCCTAATCTAATAAAAATCTTTTAAAATTCAATGAGCAACTTCAAAATCCCCCAAAAAACACCAAAATCTCTTTAAAAAATATTTAAAACTAAATCTTTGTATAATTAGCGTAACAAAATATTCCAGGATCACAAATATATGTCTAATTTTATTGTTTAAATAGAAATATTTTAAAATTTCACAAAATATTTTAATAATCAAAAATATCTTTTGAAGTATTTCAAAATTTTATGAAACATTAAAATTCCTTAAACTCACATAAAACATGTCAAAATTTCTTCAAATTCAGAAAAGGCTCTGAAAATCCTTTAAAATTACACGAAAAACTTTAAAATAACTTAAAATCCTTTGAAACCCCTAAACTTTCTTTAAAATCTCTTCAAATTTCATGAAATTCTTTAAAATACCACGAAATTTTTTAAATATCTTTGAAAATCCCTTAAAACTATTGCACACCTCTTGAAATCTTTAGAAACCTATAAAAATATCCAAAACTGTTTGGAAATTCTATGTAATCCTTTGAAGTTCTTCGAAATCTCTTTAAATCTGTTAAAACTGACAATAAACTGATTAAATTACTCATAAACAGTCAAGAGCTCCAATCTGAAGAGAATGAATGAATTTATCGTACTTTATTATTATTAGTATATCAATTTCTATTTTCCCTGAGAGCTTCTCGCATTTGCCTGAAATTTGCCTGATAAATTTGTTGTTCCCTGACATGTGACAACCTTGTTAAATCTTCAATCCAACAGCCTTTAAAATATCGAATACTAACAGCCAATTCTCCTTTTACATTGTATTTCCTGACCGTGACCAGACTTTCAATGACTTCACAGATAACGTCATTCATCAATGGTTGACCATCGCCCAGTCTATCAGCATGAATCCCCTCCAGAAGAAGCGAGGAGAGATGGGGTTTTAAAGGACTAATCATACGTTTTTCCCAGATATGAAGACCTAATTCGCCAATTTCCATTTGTTCTGAGTATTCCGTGATAGAATTAACTGCAGTTCCGTAAATGACTTCGGCCTCAGTCAGTCTTTGCTTCTTAATGTGCTGCTGATTTAAGTATAAGTACAATTGATGGAGGTAATTAATTCCTTCAGAGTATTCCAACCAAGCGTGATGATAGGCCTGCAGCAGACCACTATCAGCCTGAGATAGCACTTTCACTAGTAATTGGTTTACATGTTCACTTAAGAAATCCTTCGTCCGATGGTACAACCGATCCGCGTGAGGTTCTGGATACGCCACGCATAGTGAATAAACATCACTGAAAATACGAAAAATATCGTTATTATTATTAAATTATTATATTATTATTAATTACTCATTATTATCATCATTATAACTCATTAGTCATTTCATTTTGCCAGAATTCAGGGTCTGGAGTTTGAATTCTAATCTCAAAATTCCATCTCCTCATTTAACTCGAAAAATATCAAAACGAAATATCTTTTCGTACTGTGGAATAAAATTCGAATTAGCGATGCCGTTCGAGACGAGACAAACCGAGAATTTCTCGGTTTCGTGTTGCCTTGCCGGTTGTCTGCAAGTCTGGCACCCGTTTTGGAAAAAACCGAGACGAGACAAAGCGATACGAGACAAACCCAGACGAGAAATACCGATACAGCAGGTATTACTCGTCTCGTCTTGTATCTCGGGATTTCTCGCTCGACGGAAACACTAATTTGAATTATTCGAAGCATTCGAATTTTGAAGTTATAAGGGAATAATTATACGATCCCTACCTGCTACATTTATTCAGATATAGAATTGATAATTTTTAAAATTAAAGCAAATATTAACCTCATTTAACATTAAAAAAAATTATTTTAATTCTTTTTTGGTGTTAATAAACTCTGAATAAACATCTAGGACCAGATAAAGGTACCTTAGTATATTTACTTTAATTTCCGAAATTTTCAATTCGATATCTCAATAAAATTGTAGAAATCGTACGACAGAGAAAAAATGTCGGTAAGTTAAGGATCGGATATTGTTTTTCTCACCTAAATCTATCATTCCATGTAGCCCGAGGGACATGATCAAGTGTTATAACTTCCTTTATAGTTTTTTTCAAAAGGTCCCAGGTTTCAATAAAATCAACTCTCTTCGGTTTAAGAGACATTCTGATTTTTTTATCGCTGCCTCCTGAACAGTCTAAAATTATTTTTCACTACAATAAAAAATTATGAAATCCAGCCACAATTTTTTACCTGAAACATAAAGAGAGAAAAATATTTAATACGTGTTTTAGTTTCGCTCATGAAATCTTTTTAGGAAAAATTCTTCTTCTTTAATGTAAATATAAATGTAATTGGTAATAATAAATATAATAATATAAATAAATACATAAATAAATAAAGTATTGTTTACTAGGTAACTTGAAAAATAACGCCATCTAATACAAAGGCACTCATCCATATAAACCGAGCCAGACCGAGCCAAGCGCTGCTTAAATTCGTTGATCGAATGAGGAGCCTTAAACAATTTCATACGTCCAAACGGACCTGAAGTTTTATTTAATTTAAGTTCAATTTAAGAATTTGAAATTGAATAATTTATAAAAAAATAATTAATAGCTTTAAAACTTCAAAAATATTGGATTGACAGAGATTGGAATTAAAAAATTTGAAACGATGTTAAATGGTAAAAACCTGAAAAAGACCATTTCTAAAAATCTTTAGGTATTCCTTAAACTTCACGAAAGACTTACAAATTTCTTAGAAATCATTTTAAAATTTGTTAAATCCCCAAAATCCTTCAAAACTCCATGGAAAAATTTCACATTAACTTTTAAAATTTCTTATTAAATTTCAGAATTAATTTTAAAATTGATGATTCAGATCTGCATACGAAAATTTCCGTACAATTAAATTTAAAAATACCCGAGACGAGTTCATTAAATGAAAATTCTAAAGAATGTTATCTTTGGATCTTTTGTGCAACGAAG
Organism: Synergus laeviventris; assembly: GCA_032275145.1. Classification (NCBI taxonomy): domain Eukaryota; kingdom Metazoa; phylum Arthropoda; class Insecta; order Hymenoptera; family Cynipidae; genus Synergus; species Synergus laeviventris. The sequence continues at coordinate 8,116,244 of JAUESI010000002.1, forward strand.
TTTAAAAATAAAATTCAAAACACATGCCATCAGAGCTACTTATAATTCACATCCAGCTTTCACTTTTTCCCGCGTCTTGGCTTCATACTTAATTTTCTTTGGCAAATAGCTTTTCTTTTTTCTCGAGGCTACTTGGAATCGAGAACAACTTCCAGCCAGGTTAAGGTCACTATCGATGAAAAATGCGAAGAAATATATTCAAAAGTTCAAACCATTGAATATACAAAACTCTCTTAGAGAATTTTTTAGCACTTTTCAATTATAAGAATTAAAATTTTATTCCGTTATTAGAAAATTATTGAACTTATACTTATTACATTTCTTAAAATTAATAAAAAAAAATCTTTTGGCATTCTCAAAATTACACGAAAAACTTTTAAATTCCTAAAAAGAATTTTCAAATAAAAGTATTTTAAATTCAATCTTAAGGTTCTTGAAAATCATATAAAATTCCTCAAAATTCATTTAAAAAATGTTTATAAGCATGTCGCTCTCTCGTTTTTTCTCAGAAAGATGATTATAAATTATTATTTATTTGGTATGCTTATATTAAAAAAAGAATAATCTATGTTTTCAAATTAAAAAAAAATATTTTTTATACTAAAAATATAAGTGCGCAAAGTTATCCTACTTTTAAAGCCAAATTACTCGAATTGTGATGCATATTTCAAAAATTTAAAAACATAGAAAAAGATTGATTCTTTACAAACAAGTTACTATATTTAGAATAAAGTTTGTCTTTAAATAAATATACAAAAAAAGAATATAACCATGTGACTTCAAACAGTAATTTTGTGGCATGAAACTACCGATCCTGGCAGCAAAATATTTAAGCAGACCTTTGGCACGCCCACTCAAAGCAAGTTTCCTCACGCCGGAAAACTGTTGAGCCACTGAACAGGTACTGTCAAGCTATACATGACCTCACTATAAGCAACATCTAGTGCAATTTTATTAACTTTCCGAAATGGAGTCTCAGACTCATTTCAGACTTTTCTTCAAATCCCTCAAACACCAAATAGAAGTACAAAATTTTTAGGTTTAAAAAAAAATTCTCAAAAATACAATTTATTGGCAAATGAAAAAAACCTTATCATTTTCGTAATCTAAACGTCAAGATTATTTAGAATTTGACATTTGACATTTTCTTAACTGTGTGCCGCAAGCGGCAAAACCAAGCAAGATCAGACAAGGACTTAAACCTTCACAGCGGCAGGTAGCCTTTTGCTGAATTACTAAGTAGTATACGGCAATATAAAAAGTTTTTAAGAAATATATACAAGATAAATTTTAAAAATCATCCAATTGATAGGGAAAAAAATTGTGCAAATATGTTATTCATATTTTTTTTCCGCAAAATATAATGGGGCTATTACTTTTTCCGTAGCTTGGATTTGTAAACAATTTGTTGAAATAAAAATTCTTTAATACTATCAAAGTTCAACTTTTTCATCAATATGTCTCAAATGTTTGTTTAAAAAATGTTCATAGGTGCTGTTTATAAAATTATTCACTTTGCAGAAGGATTCAACTAATAAGTAGTTGTATTTCATTATTTTTTTCTTTAAATTTCAAATTTTTAGTAATTTTAGTAAAAAAAAATGACTAATTATTCGAGGGAGAGAATGAAAACGACAAAAAGTGGTTAGAGCAAAAATGGACACAAGAAAGATTATATCATATATTTTAATATATTATAACTTTATAATAGCATAATAGCACGACAATATTAGATTGCAAAACGATGTTTTGTTGATGACTTTTTTAAAAAAGAAATGAAACGAAGAAGGATTAAATCAGATTATTTTATATATTTTAATATAATTTTGTGATAGCACGATACTGCTTTCTCATAGGTGATAAAATCCAGTTTCCAAAAAAAATATTTTTTTTGACATTTAATATAATGTCCTGAAAAATATCCAGCAAGTGTGTGTCACGCTTTCAACGATCCTGCATAATGCCTGGAGAACGCGTACAGATAAATTGATAACATTTCTAATTATCATATAACATTGAAAAATAACAAAGTTATGATTAATTGTAACTTTCAAAAATAAACTTTCAACAATAATTTCTCAAATAATAAAAATTTAAAGCTGAAAAAATTTTAATATATATTTTTAAATGGGAGGAAGATATTTTCGAAAATATAAAATTCGAAAAATGGCAAATTCTAAATAATCTTGACATTTAGATCTCGAAAATAATGTTTTTTCATTTTCCAATAAATAATAACATTTTTTTACTTATACAAGTGTATATCATTCGACACAGAATTTCAAGAAACGCGTAAATTTTTTAATGACTAGAGAAGTATTTTTGAGTATTTTCTTGAAAACTTAAAAATTTTGTACTTATATTTGGTGTTTGAAGGATTTGAAGAAAAGTCTGAAATGAGTCTGAGACTCGATTTGGGAAAATTGGATGAACCAGATGTAGCTTTAGAGAGAGGTCAGGTATAGCGTGCCAAAGGCCTGCTTAAATATTTTTCCGCCAGGATCGGTAGTTTCTTACCTCAAAATTACTGCTTGAAGACATATAGTTGTTACCGTTTTTTGCATATTTAATTACATGCAATCTTTATTTTAATTATAGTAATTTGTTCGTAAAGAATGAATTCTACGCTTCATCATCATATTATTCTTCTTGTAATGACATTAGGCTTTATTCAATTTACGTTTAAAGCCTTTACAACAATTTTATTGTATATTACATCAATTATCTCTGTATTTGAAGAGAATTAAAGAGGAATTTAAAACAATTTCGAGATATTTTGAATTTTTTTTAAGAATTTTCAGGAAGTTTAAAGAAATTGTAAAGGATTTAAAGAGATTTTAAGAAAATGCAAATGATTTAAAAAAATTTTGAAACAGTTTCCGGATTTTCATCTGATTTCAAGATGTTTTAAAAGAATTCTATAACATTTTGAAGAGATTTCGTAAGATTTCAAAGGATTTGTAGGGATTTCAAGAGATTCCACAAGTTTTCAAGACAGTTTGAATGATCTTAAAGAATTTCAAGCGATTTGAAGTTATGTATTTAAAAAGATTACAAATTATTTGAACGAATTTCAAAATACTTAAAAAGATTAGAAAAAAAATAAAATAAAATAAATTTTAAAGGATTTCAAAAGACCTTAAGTGATTTTAAAGAAATTAAAAATATTGTAGATGAATTTCAAAAATTTTAAGGATTTTCAAGAGATTTTTAATGTTTTGAATGAACTCGAAACGATTGCAGAAAGCTTCAAAAGAGTTTAACGATATTCAATAAATTTCAGAGGAGTTAAGGTTTCAAGACCTTGATTTTAATGAATTTCATGGAATTACATGTTTTTAAAGAATTTAAAAAGAATTAAAAAGATTTCAATTAAATTTAATTAAAAAACAGAAAATTTCTACAAAGCGAAAAAATATTTAAGGTTTATAATTATAAAATTTGGATCCAACATTCTTAAACGATGACTGAACCAAAATAAAAACAACAATAAAATAAAAAGAGGTCTAATAAAACAATAATAGAGACCCAACAATTATTTCTAGTTGAAATATTGGTTATTAAAATATATTGATTCATAATATATTTTCTCATCAAAAAGAATGCATCGATTTTGGAATTTTCTCTTAAAAATATAAAACAATTTTTAAACAAAGAGTCAAAGAAGATGTCCGATAAAAATAATCAAAAGATAGCAGAATATGAGTAAACATAAAAGGCGAAAAAATAGGCAAATTTGTTGCACACGCCATTTATGAAACCTAACCAAGAAACCAATTTCGAGATCAAAAGTATTGTCTATTTGATACATATATATATAAAGAAAATCGACTAAATTGCGCCTCAGAGTAAACAGGAAAATAAATAGTAAAAAAAATGAATAAGCAGAGCTTTCAGAGAAAAGTGACGTGTGAGAATTGTGAAGTGAAAAATTTCGAAGCAGCTGAAAAGTAATGGAAATATAAAAAATGCAAAAGGACTTTACCGTTCAGAAATCTCTAAGACTTTAGTTGCAATTTGCTTCTTGGCGACGTGTAATCGTTCTGGACCATTTATTTTTGGGACATGGCGAGTCATTCCCTGTTACAAAATGTATGGCATTTGCAGTGACTCGGCTCGATTCCGCACATTTCACAGCTTTGTTTAATCTGGCAAAACTCAATTTTTGTCTTTTTGTGTTGTGTTTTCTAATCCTCAAATGGATATTTTCCTTTTAATTCAATCACTGGACACTTAAACCTGTCAGAACTAAGTCTGCTAGTCTATACTGCCTATAGTCGAGACAACTCACAACATTTCGACGGCCATTTTTATAAATCGATGTTAAT
>JAUESI010000002.1:8120671-8133102 GCA_032275145.1 Synergus laeviventris
CCACCAATGCAGGAATTCAAACTTATTAGTGTCTAGATATCTACTTAATCGACTGCAGTTTTCAGGGATTTTAAATATTTTTATGCTAAATTTATTGAGATATCAAATTGAAAATTTCTAAAAATAGAAAAAAGATGCCAAGGTATGTTTATCTGGTCTTAAATCGTTATTAAAATAGAAGTCAATTTTCAAAATCATCTTTTTGATTTCAAGAGATTGCAAATATTTGGTAGGGGTTTAAAAGAATTCAAGCAAAGATATTGATTCAAGACACGATCAGACACGATACACGATATTGATCTCTGATATTGATTGTATAGATTGTATCAGCAGAGATGATCTTCATTCATTATTGCTTCCAGTTCGTTCATCATCGTTTCTAATTGTATATTTCAAAATATTTCAAAGGCAAGTACCTCATCTCTGGCAAGTGCTACTTTAGTCGATAATATAGAGTTCTACAACAAATCTACTGTATCAACCTTCCGATTAACGATTATAGAGTTCGCAGGTGTCATAAAACAATTTTTGCTATAATTTTTTGCCGCTTGTGAAGTGCTGAAGCTTTTGGAGTTTGAATTATTAAATTATTGACTACATCAAGCAGTCAAAATGGTAAGTAATGTGAATAAATTGTGAAATTAATTACTGGTAATTACAAATTTTATTAAAGAATTTAATAGGCTCTTATTCTTAGAAAATCTGATTTGACCTTTTTTAAGGTTATGACAGTGTCAACTCTCAGATGACAATGCATCTTTTTTCCGTCAAAATTGCTGTTTAATCCTCAGAAAAATATAATTGTTACTATATTTGACAATCCTTTTTGTTTCTAAACCTTTAATTTGCAAATATATAAAGAGAAGGGATCTATTTTTTAATTTTTGAAATTTGTAGTTTCATCTTCGTATTGAGATTATCAAATAAAGATTTTACCTTTTTCTTTGTTATAATTACTCGAATTTTATAGTATTTTCAAAGGATAAACTTAAGTGTAAAATATAATAGGACGGAACTTATTTTAATATTTTGAATTTAAGAAAATAAGTATTAGATTTCGTTAAATGTTCGGAGTAATTTTTCTTTTTTCGATTTTTAGGGTCACCACATGTCAGGGAATATAGAAATTTATATGTTAATAATAGTAGATAGCAACTTTAATCCGCGCGATCAATTTTTCATTTTAGCACACCTTTTGCTAAAAAGATTCAGAGAATTTAAAACTATTTCAAATTAAAGGATTTTAAAATTCTTTCAGTGATTTATTGAAATCCTTTTAAATTCTCTAAAATCACTTGAAATCCCTTTAAATTCTCTAAAATCACTTAGAATCTTTTGAAATTCTTTCTGAAGTCTTGATATATTTGAAATTTTGTGACATCTCTTGAAGAGAGAATGTGGTTTTAAATTTCGAGATTGAAAGAATCTATTTTCGATATAACCATAGCCTGTTTTTTATGAGTTAGGATTATAGAATTAAAGAATGTTTCAAAATGTTTCAAATTGGGTATTTATTCATGAATTTATTTTCCAGAGTATCCTCACCTACAATGGTGGTGCCATGATAGCAATGAAGGGAAAGAATTGCGTAGCGATAGCCGCGGATCGAAGATTTGGAATTCAGCTCCAGACTTTAGCGACCGATATGCAAAAGATCTACGAAATGGGTCCACACATGTACGTCGGACTTCCGGGCCTCGTAACCGACAGTCAAACCGTCATGGAAAGACTGCGTTTTAGACTAAATTTATACGAACTAAAAGAGAACAGAAAAGTCCACCCTAAAACTTTTGCTTCTATGGTTTCTAATCTACTTTACGAAAGGAGATTTGGTCCTTATTTCGTCGAACCCATGATTGCTGGACTAGATCCAGTTACTTTTGAACCTTATGTCTGCAACATGGATCTGATTGGTTGCCTTAATGAGCCAAACGACTTCGTAGTTGGTGGCGGATGCTCGGAGCAGCTCTACGGAATGTGCGAAGCTCTTTACGAACCAGATTTGGAGCCTGATGACCTTTTTGAAACTATCAGCCAGGCTTTGGTCAACGCCTGTGATCGAGACGCCGCTTCCGGTTGGGGAGCAATTGTCCACGTTATGTAAGGATTTTTATTAAGCAGAAAGAGAAAAAAAAATGAAATTTGAAAGATTGTCAGGAATTATAGAAACTTTGGCGACATTTACAGGGTGACCACATCTCAGGAAAGTCAGGGAAATGTCAAGGGAAAAAATTTTTCAGGGAAATCAGGGAGCTCATTTTTTTCTGCAATGTTTTTGTCAGTTTGACTGTTTATTAGTAATTTACTCAGTTTGACATTTAAGATAACTTTCTAATATATATCAGCATAAATATAATATTAATATGAATTTTAAGGGATTACCAGAGATCTTTATGATATTTAAAATTTTCGTGGAATTTTAAGGAATTTTAAAGGGTTTCATGAAATTTTAAGAAACTTTAAAGGATTTTAAATCTCTCTTAAAAAACTCTCAGCATATTTTAAATTACAACGCATTCTTTAGAAACCATTTTATTGTTGTTTTATAATTTAAAAAATTTTCTAAAAACATTTTAATCTATCTAAATTTAATTACATTGTTGGAAATCACTTTTAACTCATTAAAATCTAATTAATCTTTCAAATTGAATATTTACACCTCAGAGATTTCTAAATTTATGATTTGAAAAGTACTTAATGAAAATTACGCAATTAAAAAAGTTGTCTTTTATATAAATTGTGATTTTTCATTCAAAAATTATTTAACATTATACTTAGGAATTTATTATTAACTACTATGTTTTAATCTTTTTTCAGAGAGAAAGACAAGGTTACAACTAGGATGGTGAAGACTCGAATGGATTAAGAATTTTTTATTCCAATTACTTTAATTACGTCTTATATTTTGAAAAATAAAAATGTTCTACTGGAATTTTTGTTATTTTAATCAGCGAATCAGATGTTTTTTTATTTCTTTAACTCCGCGGAGAACTTAAAAAGAGTTTCAAAAATAAATAAAATAAATTAAGAGTCTCGGATCCAAGTTCTAATTTCAAAATTTGATTTCGTTATTTTAATTAACAAATATTATAATAGATATTTTTTCGCTCTATAGAAAAACTTCTAGTTCAAAAAATAAAAGCGCTACATGGTAAAATAATATCTAATTATAATATTTGTAGAGTAAAAACCAGGCAATCGACTTTTCTGGTCAGAACTTGAATCCAACATCCTTAAGACACATTCGAAATTTTCACAGACGTCCTACAAATAATTCTAGCCACTTATAAATCGATATATTTGATGACTTTAATTGCCTCTGAACTTAAAATGCTTAAATGAATGAATACAGAAATATACCCCTTTTGTTTCCATAGCAACCAACTTCCTGCAGTGTCAATTAAATTTTGTTTCAGCGTAGAAACGAACTTATAACGACGAAAAACTTGTTCTTTATAGTCTAAAAAGAGTTATTTAATTATTTAAGTAGATTAACTTTTTAAAGATAAAATTATATAAAATAATGAACACAATGGTTAATATAGTGCATCCGAAATTGATATCAAAGCCACCGGTTTGTTCGAAAAAGTTAAAACCGACTGAGCCAAATTTAAAGGATCTCGAAAGTGACAATATGACAATGGAAATGTTTAAAACTATCCAAAAGGAATTAACGAAATCAGCTAACGACTGCAATCAAAATGTAATTGAACCGAATTCTTGTTCCTTCGAACAACTTTGTACTATGATTAATGATCTGGAACAAAATATGAATGATCGGTCTTCAATTTTAAACAAAGAGAATTTAGAAACTGTACCTCTTAAATATCAAAGTCAAGTAAGTATTATTTAGAAATAAACTTTTCAAATCCTTTAAATTCATTTCAAAACTTTTTTATCTCTTCAAATTCATAAAAATCTTTTTTTTTCCTCAAAATTCCTTGAAAGCTTCTAATATCTCTTGAAATTATTTTTGTTTAAAACAATTAAAGAAATTAATATTCCTAAAATTTCTCTTTTTCAGATCCAGCCAGAGAAAGATATTTCCGTTAATAATTGTAGTTCCAGTGGAAGGACTTATGACGATATAATGGATTTTTTGGGAACACTGGAACAAGAAGTTCCAAAATATGGTCAGAAATTTTTGTCCATTTATTGCGTAATGTTATTTTGGCAATTTTTAGACCACTTTTGAAATCTGCTGTGCATGAAATCTATTGAAATTTTAAAATTTTTTTAGGAAGTTTATAAAATTTTTGGTATCTTGAATAGTTCGATCTCTTAAGTAGGTGTAATTAAAATACCTTATATATACATATATATAATTTTTCTTTTTTGTTAATTAATCGAAGATCAAGTGAACGAATCCGGTGCAAAAACTACGCACACTATTCAGAAATTATTATCTACCGACCAGTTTCCATATTGCAGTTCTAGCAACAGGTAAAAAATTACTAAAACAGTACCCACGAATTATTAATTCAAAACATGAAATCCTAATTAAGGGTGTTGGACCAAAATTTTCAACTAAAAATTCGATTTCCTCATTTTACTTAACAAAAATTTTAATTCTTTTAAATTCTTGAACGTTATTCAAAATCCATTAAATTTCGTGACATTCCTTAAAATTTCTGAAAATCACAATAAATTTTATAAAATTCCTTAAAATAACGTAAAATATTTTTATATTTCTAAAATTTTTATTTCGTAATATTCTCTGTCTTAATACATTTAACCATTTTCACAGCAATCATTTTAAAAACGAAAATAATCTGAGCGAAAAAATGTATAGGGTCAACATTTTTTTTTAAATGAAAATTCGAATTTTGAGATAAGATTTCAATTCATCGCTTTACATAAAAAGTATTAAAATGTGTATATTTTTTCGCTCTGTATGCATATTGCTACTTGAAAAGTGAATAACACTACACAGCGAAAAAATATTTATTCATAATATTTGTTGAGTAAAATGAAGAAATAGTATTCTATAATAATTAATGAAATGAATGAAATTAATTTAAATTAAATAAATTAATTAATAAATAAGTAATCCAACATTAATTTTAGATAATTAATGAAATGAATTAATTTAAATTAAATTAATAATTAATAAACAAATTTTCAATAATATTTATGGCCATGTATTTTTTTTCCTGGAATGCTATTTCTAGAGTGATTGAGCTATCGAGTTGAAAATTTCTAAAATTATAGCAGTTAAATTATTAAGGTACGTTTATCTGGTCTCAAATATTTATATTTATAAAAAAACATTAGTTTGACTATTTTATTTTGTTTTGATAACAATTTAGGATCAGATAAACGTACCTTAATTCTTTAACTTTAATTTTAGAAATTTTTAATTTGATAGCTCAATAAATTTAGAAGTTTCAATGCATAAAAAATATCGGTAAGGTAGGAATCGGATAACTAATAAATGGCTTTAATGCAGAAACGCAGTAACAAGGACAATTCCACATTCACAATTACAAGACGATTTAGAAACGGCTCGCCTACAATTAGAGGAAAAAGAAGCGACTCTGAATTTTTTGAAAAAGGAATTAAGGAAAGAGAGAAACACCGCTTGTGAGAAACTCGAATCTCAGCGGAAAGAACATGTTTTGGCCGTCCAAACACAAAAATCTAAGTACCAGGGAATTGTGAAACGTCACCAAAAATTTATAGAGCAGTTGATATTGGAAAAAAAGGATTTAACGGAAAAATGTAACGCTTTGACGCAGAGGATTAAGGAAATGGAAGCGAAACATCAAAGAGAAGTTAAAATTACTATTGAGAGACATTCGGTGGAATTGCAACGAGCGAAGGAACTTTGTGCGGCTTCTGAAAAAATTAGGAGGGAACGATGGTTAGAGGCAAAAACGAATAAGATTAAGGTGTCAATTTATATATTTATTTAACAAATTTTTGTCAGATCCTATCTTCCCGGCATTTTTTTCTCTGCATTGCTATTTCTACGTTTACTGAGATATCGCAATTTGAAAATTTCTAAAATTAAAAGAATTATACTAATGTAGGTTTATCTAGTCCTAAATTTTTATTAACCTAAAAAAATGGTTATTTTAAGATAATTTTTTTTTATTAATATTAATATTTAGGACCAGATAACCGCAACTTAGTGGATTTATTTTAATTTAATAAATTTTCAACTCGATGTCTTAAGTAATGTGGAAATGGCATTGCAGGGAAAAAACATCGGTAAGGTAGAAATCGGATAACTAATACATGGCCTTAAGCTCATAAAATCCCTTAAATTTGAAATTTGAAAAAAATGTTTAAGAAATTTAAAGATTTATAGAGATTTTAAGGAATTTAAAAGCAACGAATTTGAAAAATTTTAGAAGCTTTGGTATCCTTCAAGATTCCAGAAAATTCCTTAAAAATTCTTAAGAAAGATTTTTTTAAGGTACTCAAGACATTTTCGTAGAATTTTAAGAGATTTCATAAAAATCTATTGAAATTCCTCAAATTCCATAAAATTCCTTGGAAAGTTTTTCTAAAGAATTTTTAAGGGTTTTCTTAGATTCTTAGATTCTAGAATTCTTACCTCAAAAATCGAATTCTTCATTTTACTTAACAAAATTACAATAATATATTTTTCGCTCTGTAGGCAGATTTCTATTCGAAAAATAAATAACGCTGCAGAGCGAAAAAAAAATTTATTTGTAATATCTATTGAATAAAATGAGGAAATTGAATTTTGAAAATAGAACTTGAATCCAAATGCCCTTAAATATTAAAATATTTGTTTAAAATATTGATTTATTTACTGAAACGAAATATAGTTTCATTTATAATAAATAATAATTATTAAAAGTAATAATTAATAATAATAAAAGAATAAACAATTATTTATTATTTTAGGAGATGACCGTGAAAGGATTGGAACCAGAATTGCGAAATATGACAGAACAGCATCAATTGGAAATTCAAAATCTCAGAAGTGCTCACATGGAGGAACTTCAAAATGTTGATCTTCGAGCAATTCGGCGAGCAAATCATCAATTAGAACAACTTCGAATCGAATTAACCGAAAACCACGAAAAACTCCTCAGTGAAGAAAAAGAACTTCTTCGTTCTAGGTTTATTTATTATTTCCAATTTAAAATTAAAGTTAAATTTAAATGCCATTAATTTTACAAAAAAAATTTCGGTCAGTCCCTCTTTCCTAAATTCTTTTTTACATATTTTAGGTACGAAGCAAAACTGGACGAACAAGAAATGATTTTTGACGAAAAGCAAAGAAAATTTTTCGACGAACTGCAACGAGAAAAGGAGAAATTTACTCATGAGCAGATAAAACGAGACGCAGAACGTGACGAAGAAATTCGTCGAGTGACTTCCGAATTTACTGTAAAAATTCTCATTTTCAAACGGCCTTAAAATTATGAAAATTATTTTAAAAATTAGTTTTTTTTTATTAACTTTATTCACGCCTTTGATTTTAAAGGAAAAAAAGGAAGCCATGAGCCAAAGACATCGAAGTGAATTAGAATCCCTACAAAATTCCTTAAAAACAGAACAGGAAGTTTGGACGGAGAATCAACAAAGACAATTTAATATAAAGTTAGAAATGTCAGAAGCGAGGATAAAAGATGATTGCAATCGGGAAAGGGATCGACAAATAGAACTGGCGATTGAACGTTTAGAAAAAGCAACTAGGAGTATGAAGGCAAATCTTCAAAAAACATCAGAAAATAAATTACGGTATTTAATATTATTAATTTAATAAATTTTTATTTTCCATAATTAATTCATTCATAATTTGTGAAAATAATTTTTTTAGGTGTTTAACTGAAAAGTACGAAGCAGAACTACAAATTATTTCTGAAAATGAACAAGCCCTGAAAGCAAAATTCGCTTCTGCTCAAGAAAGGCTTGAAACTGCCGAAAGTCGTTTGGAAAGGACTGAAAATATTTTACAGCAACGGATTATTGATTTGCAGAATGCTAGAAAAGTAGGAAAATATCTTTATTTTTTAATATGTAATTAATTAATCAATTGTATTATTAATTTTATTCAGTCCTTAGAAACATTGACAGTGGAAAGAGACAATGCGAAAAAAGTAGTTCGACAAGAAATCGAATCTGAGAAGAGGGAATTAGAAGATAAAATTGCGTCGCTTTATCGAGAACTGACTGAAAATAATTCAAGCAGAGACGCACTTATGACACAATTATACAGCAGGTTGATTTTTGTTTTGTTTTCGTGGATTTCAATTTTCTGAAATTCTATATTATTTCTTCTTAAAATTTCTAGGATAAAATTGATAATCACCCAGAAGGATCTTTCGATAAAAAATCTCATTCAGGAAACGACGGAGGCAAAGACAAGATGCGACCACTTGGAGAAACTCTTGGATCAGCAACGAAGAGAATATGTACTGAAACCTTTGTAAATATTTAAAATATTTTCTCTCGCATAATTTAAAATAGAACAACATTTTTATAAGATGAGTTTTAATACATAATAAACAGAACATTGTGTAAAGAATTTAACCAGATATTATTATTATTATTGGCGTTCTGAAAGAGATGATTTTCCATATTCTTTGCAAAGCAGATCGAGCATGACAGTAAAAATATATATTGTATCGATAAAATTACACTTTCTTGACAATTTGTACAACGTCCTCGTCGCACAAGACGTGATCCTTTCCTACTTTTTGAGGCATGTGCTTCACCGACGATCCCCAAACGAGTGCGCTGAAATTAAAATGGATTATTTTATTAATATTGTAATATTTTATAAGATAAGGAATTTCAATAATTTTTTTAATCATCTTTTTTAAGTAATTTCGAATCGATCACTCGAATTTTTAGTGCGCGTCGGATTTCAAGTCTTCAAAGATTTCAAGAGACTTTTAAGAATTTTAAAAGACTTTCAGTGATTTTAAAATAATTAAAAATAATTCAATATAGTTTTAAAGAGATTTAAAAATATTCTTAAAATTCTTGTCCTAAGTCTTCTTTAAGCAGAATTTTAATAGTTAGAGATTTTTAAAATTCCAATGACTTACTATTTGAATTCTTTTGCGATGGTTCGATGAAGCTTGTTGCAAAAATCTTCCACAGTTCTTCTTTCTGTGTTCAAAACAACTGGAGAACTATAATCCGGAAGCTGACCTTTTGGTTTCGTGTAACTGAAAATGTAAATAAATGAATATTAACATTTTACTGAAATCACATTTTCAGATTGTTAATTATTGTTATTACTAAGAGAAAATTTTAGAAAAATACTCACATTCTGACAAGCTTTAAGTAATCCCACATTTTTTCCAGTAAATCGTCGTAGTTCCATTTGTGATGTGCAGAAATCGGAACACAGTGAGGTATTTTATAAATGACGTCTAATTCTTCGATGCTAATTTGATCTGAAAATAATTTACATAGAAAAATTAGAAGAATAAAAGTCCCTGAATTCGTTCTAATCCTTTTGAATCCTTAGAAGTTTTTTTTAATTCACCTTAATTTCTTTTATATTATTTTGACTATCATCATTAAAAAGACGTCATAAGACTTTAATAGATTTTCAAAGATTTTACAGTCGGAAAAAAATTGAAGTAAATTTAGGGCAATTTAGAAAAATTAAGAGAAATGTTTGAGACTTTTAAGAGGTGTCAAAAAACTATCCATAAAATTTTAATTACCGTGCGTAAATTTCCAATCATTTTTAGAAACCTTTTACTTTACAATCTTTTTCAATTTCTTGAAGAATTTTGCCAAATATTTTTAAACTCCTGAAAACTTCCAGGTCACATTAAAATCTTCTAAATTCTTTTGCAATCTTCGGAAATCTTGTTTTTTCAAACACTGAAAATTTTTAAACAAATTCTACATTTAAACAAGCTTTCTTTAAATCTTCTAAAATGTCAAATAAATATTTTTTCTAATTCGCAAATGACCCGTAATTATGATATAATACCAATGTTAATAATTGTTTTATAAGATGAATAAGTGACGACTTCTAATGAATGGTATAGTCAATCTTTCTAAATAATTTACTACGAAAAAAAACCAGGAAATTACCTATTTTGTTGAGTAGATAAATGCAAGGAATATACACTCTATTTCCTTCAATAACGTCAATTAAATCATCCGATGTTGCATCGTATCTTAACGTGATGTCCGCATTGTGGATTCTGTACTCTGAGAGAATTGATTTCACAGTGTCGAGATCGAGTTCGGATTGGAGGCACTAAAAGAAAATTCATACATAAACGAATGTTTTACAATTCTCAACTTGTAAATGTGATAATTATAAAAATATAATATTAATTATTGGATTAATTATTAAATCTACTTTTTCAGGATACCTACCACAGTTTGTAAATTAATTCCACCTTTATCTTTTTTCCTAAACGTGATATTAGGTGGTTGTTTGTTCAACCGAAGACCAAATCCTTCAAGCTCGTGTTCGATGAGACGTTTGTGTCCCAAAGGTTTCAAAACGTCGAGGACGATAAAAATCAGACTGCAGGTTCTCGCGACTGCTATTACTTGTCTTCCTCTTCCCTTTCCGTCTTTCGCTCCCTCAATAATACCAGGAAGATCGAGTAACTAAAAGAAATACGAATTATCAATTACAAATATATTTTTTTTTAATTCTTAGAAATCACTTGAGATATTTAAAAATCGTCCGAAATGTTCTGAAATCTCTTAAAAATTTTTTTAAATTCCTTGAAATTCTTAAAAATATTTCAAAATGTTTTTCAATTTAATTTTGCTGTTTAAGTATCATTCTTTTTACCTGGATTTTTGCTCCTTTATATTTTATGCATCCGGGAACTGTCGTCAGTGTTGTGAATTCATAGGCTGCCACTTCTGAATAAACACCGGCCAGGGTGCTTAAAAGCGTTGATTTTCCAACAGATGGAAAACCTAAAAAAAAATTTTCATTTAGACTTAAATTATTCCAATAACTCGTAAAATGTCATAGAACTACCTCAAAATCTCGTTATCATTCAAAATTCTTGAAAATTCAATGATTTTACAAAACTTCCAAGGATTTCGAAGAGATTTCAAGGGATCTTAACGAATGAATAAAGATTTAACGGGGTTTCAAAAGACTTGGAAGGCTTTTAAGATTTTAAGGCGTTTTTAAAAAATTCAAAAAGGTTTTGGTATTTCCAAGATATTTCATAGGATTTCAAGGAATTTTTTTAGTGATTTTATAGAAAGTAAAACGTAGTTTTAAGTAAAGTAGTTTTAAGAAATTCAGAAGGATTTGACGGGATTTTAAAGTTTCTTTTTAAAGGATTTGAAAACAATTCAAACCGAAAATTCATTTGCCGTATAAAAAATAAAATCAAGGACGATTTCCGGATTTTTTTCAATTACCGGATAATCTTTAAATTCCCTAGACACCCTGTTTTTAGGGAAATTTGTGTAGGAAATATTTTCCCTGTACTTTTTCAAATTCGGGATTTCCGTTTCTCGGCAAAAATATAATGAAATTCTCACCTACAAAACCTATTCTAGCATCACCAGTTTTGGCTACTTCGAAACCTTGTTCTCCTCCCCCACCACCACCTTTTGGAGTAATGAGCTCTCGTCTCAATTTAGCCAGTTTTGCTTTCAGCAAACCCAAATGGCCAGAGGTGGCTTTGTTTTTTTGCGTTCGGGCCATCTAAAATCGAGGTTTGTTTCATGAAAATAATCTCACATATTTATAAATCTTGTCGGGCTTTTAGAAAAATAATTAGGTACAAATATAGGTGCAATAAGTAAAGAAAAGTAATAGCGGTTTTTGCACGAGAAAGCAGACTGTAAAAAAAAGGGAGATTACCTCGGCCTCGATCGCCGTGATTTTTTCCAAAATCGTACTCATTTTGTAGAGTTCTTTCACTCAAACAAAATTAAACTTTTCCTCCAAGGATTTTTTCAATACAACATTGTAAACAGGATTTTTTGGAGCGACACGTGTTTTCTGGTTGACGGTTCGAGACTTCGAGTGATTCTGATGTGAAGTTTGCAGCATTTTGTTATTCAGCTTAGCCAACCCATTTCTAAGGAAGAAATCACATATGGAAGAAATATGTAGAACGGGTGATGTCAGCACTGAAGGCGGAAGAATTTGAACCACTTTTCAGGTATTTATTTGTTATCGATCCTTACCTTACCGGCGTGTTTCTCTGCAATGTATTTCTAAATAAATATTGACATATCGAGTTAAAAGTGATTGAATTATAAATAAAGGAACAAAAAAATTTTTATCGATGAATACGAATGAATACGCTCCTTCCGAATCAATCCGGCCTTTTAATCCCAAAGAGCCCAAATGAATCCGGTCTATCCAAATCATAATCATCTTTATTGGGAAAAATTCGAATTCATTCGGATTGATTCGGATAGAAAACTTCTATCGGATTAAATGGCAATGAAATTGCGTTTGGTTCGGATACAAATTCCGGAAT
>JAUESI010000002.1:8133202-8166316 GCA_032275145.1 Synergus laeviventris
AATTTTACGGAATTGTTCGGATTGATTCGGATAGACCGGATTTATTCCCATTCAATCGTATTGACCAGATTCATGCGAATGAATTCGTTCAATGCAAGTGAATCCGACTTTATCTGAATTTTCCGGAATCGATCGGATTGATTCGGATAGACCGGATTGCTTCGGATTCGTTCGCATTGAATTTGAATAGACCTCGGATTGATTCGGAAAGAAAACTTTTTTCGGATTGGATTGGATTCGGATAAAAATTCCGGAAAGATACGCGGTCAATCCGAGTGAATTCGAATTTATCCGAAATTTCGGAATCGTTCCGGATTGACCGTATTCATTTTGATTCATACTGATTGAGAGTGCGAATTGATTCTGACTAATTCGGATTAATGCGGATTCAACGGATTCTTCGGATTAAAAGTTCGGATTTAACTTGAATAGATCTCGAATTAATTAGGATAGAAAACTTCTTTCGGATTAGAGAGAGATTGAATGAAACTGTGGATATAGATTTCGGATTGATTTGGAAAATTTTGGAAAAAATTTCAATCCGAAACTTTCGCCAGGGTGACCGCTCGACAAAATGGAACAAAAAGTGATTTCGATTGGTGGTGGGGGAGCTAGCTGGTGACCTCCTGAGACCCCCTTTTACCCTTTGAATTATTCCAGTTGAATTAATAACGGAAAACAATTATTTAAAATTATTATATTCATTTTCCACATAACCGTTTGGAAAATTTTGAAATTTTCCGGCTACCTGAATGATAAAGTGACGAAATAATAATGATTGTGAGGTCAATTATTCTGACGAATGTGGGGGGGACCGACAGCCATTGCAACCACTGCCGACAGTAAACATCGAGCAAGATTGCGTATTCGGTTATCATCTGCACCGGAGTACTCCAAAGTCCGCAAGAGTGCTCTGAGCCAAGAGTCGAATGTTCGATTTGACAACACTGCCCCGGTGCGGTGCATATTTTTGGCGTTCGGTTTGACAACATTGCTCTGGTGCAGACTGTGCATAGTAAAAGTTACATTCGTGTTACGTTACTGCTGCTCCAAAGTAGTGCATCTTGTATGTTCGAAATAAAAACTTTACTCTAGTGCAAAGTGAAAAACGTATTCGAATATACGCTCTCAGTGCAGAGCAGTCGCACTTGCTCGGAGCAGGAGCAGAAAAGAGCAGATAATAACCGAATTCGCTATTAGTCAAGTGTGGAACTTACTGTAGAAAGGAATGTTTTGAGAAACTGGTTATTCATTATTTAATATTCTAATAGTGCCAATTAGATTTATAAATTGAATTCGAGTTTAGTGATTTACTGATTCAACAAAAATGAGTTTATCTGCCGGATCTCGTCTCTTTTTGAAAACACATGTTGGTCGTCAGACTCGACTCTTATCACAATTTTACAACATCGATGATAATGTCTTTGGATTCAATGAGGAACAAAAGGAGGTCTGAATATTTTTAAATAAAAAAATTGTGTATTAATTTTATATCAAATTATTACTATTTATTTTAATTGAAAAAATACAAAAAATAAAATTATCTCCCTCTGAACTGAGAAATTTATAATTATTATATTTTGAATTTAATAAATAATTAGCATTGCTTGCTAATCGAGAACATTTTTTATTTCAAAGTAAATTAATGAGTAATCATTTTTGTGTAAATAAGATAATATTTTGTAATACAAGTAGTCTAGTGTTTTTTTAGCAGAATGAAAATTAGTATGTGGCATTTGTTGATACCTACCTTACCGGCATTTTCTTCTTTGGATATTTTATTTTGTAATAAGTAAGATATCAAGTTGAAAATTTATGATATTAACGAAAAATCAATATATTACGTTTCTAAGCTCCCAAATAATAATATAATAATAATAAATAGATATAACAGCTTAACAATTTTTTCCAAAAAATTTGTTGTTGTGATTAGAAATATTTAGGACCAGATAAAGGTGTTTCTCTTGAATTTCATAAATTTTCAAATCGATTTCTGATTTATAAGAAAAGTTATCCTACAGAGAAAACATGTCGGTAAGGTAGGGAGCAACAATTTCAAGTTGGTTATCTCATCATTGAAAATCCTCTCATGCGTCCAAGGTATGACTCCATCCTCTTCATACACAAAATTGTACCCTCTCATAATTTTGATGACGTATATATCCCTCTATTTTACTTATTATTATTATTCGTTAGTTATGATTATTTCTGTTTATTTTTTAATACTATTTGAATTAATCCCTTTCTGTTAAAAAAATATTTTTTATCTTTTGTTTTACAGTTACGCAATCTAGCTTTTAATTTTTCACAAAAGGAATTAGCACCAAAAGCTGGGGAAATCGACAAAAAGAATAACTTTGATAATTTGAGGGTAAGTATAAATACAACAAATAGCAATTACAAAAAAAATATATTATTGAACAAGATGCTAATTTTAATTTAATATAAAATATTTTTTAAATATCTACCAGCCATTTTGGAAAGAATTGGGAAAACTAGGCTTTCTTGGAATTACTGCAAAATCCGAATATGGAGGGACCGATGGAGGATATTTGGACCACGTAATTATTTTAGAAGAAATTAGCAGAGCAAGTGCAGCTATAGGACTTAGTTGTGGTGCTCACTCAAATTTATGTTTGAATCAAATTCACAGAAATGGAACTGAGGAACAAAAACAAAAGTATTTGCCGAAGGTAATTAATTTAACGAATAAAAAATTTTCAAATAGTTATGATTTTTTAAAATAATATCAATTATCTTTAGTTTGCTGTGCCTTATTTTTCTTGGGTTCGTAATTCCTTTTCTATATTCTAAACGGGGATTTCTCATCCCTCAGCAAAATCTAATCCCTTGGAAATTTCTGACCCTCAGTAAAATCTGATCCCTCGTAAATTTCCGACCCTCAGAAAAATCTGACCCCTTGCAAATTTCTGACTGTTAGCAAATTCTGACCCCTTGAAAAATTTAACCCCTCGGAAATTTCTGACCACGTACATTTTCGACCCTCAGAAAAATATAACCCCTTGTTACTTTCCGACCTTCAGAAAAATTTTACCCCTCAGCTATATGTCACCCCTCAGTAAAAACTGACCCCTCAGCAAATTCTTACCCCTCGGAAATATGTCACCCCTTGACAAAATCTAATCCCTTGTCAATTTCTGACCCTTCAGAAAATTCTTACCCCTGGGTAAAATGTGATCCCTCCACAATTTCTGACCCCTCAGCAAAATCTGAACCCTCGAAAATTTCTAACCTTGTAAATTTCCAACTCTTAGAAAAATCTGACCCTTCAGAAAAATATAACCCCTCAGTAAAATCTGACCCATCGGAAATATTTTACCCCTTTACAAAATCTGACCCCTCAGCGAAATTTGACCCCTCAGCAAATTCTTACCCCTCGGTAAAATCTGATCCCTCCACAATTTCTGACCCCTCGGCAATTTTTGACCCCTCCGAAAATTCTTACCCCTCGGAAATATGTAATACATCGACAATATCTAATCCCTCGACAATTTTTGACCCCTCAGCAAATTCTTACCCCTCAGTAAAACCTGACCCCTCCACATTTTCTGACCCCTCCGCAAAATCTGAACCCTCGGAAATTTCTAACCTCGTAAATTTCCAACTCTTAGAAAAATCTGACCCTTCAGAAAAATATAACCCCTCAGAAAAAGCTTACCCATCGGAAATATTTTACCCCTCTACAAAATCTGACCCCTCAGCGAAATTTGACCCCCAAATAATTTCTGACCCCTCTGCAAATACCCCTCGGTAAAATCTGATCTCTCCACAATTTCTGACCCCTCGGCAAATTCTTACCCCTCAATAAAACCTGATCCCTCCACAATTTCTGACCCTTCCGCAAAATCTGAACCCTCGGAAATTTCTAACCTCTCAAATTTCCAACTCTTAGAAAAACCCCTCAGAAAAAAAGAAACCCTCGTTACTTTCCGACCTTCAGAAAAATGTGACCCCTCAGCAATATGTCACCTCTCAGTAAAATATGACCCCTCAGTAAAATCTGATCCCTTGGAAAAATATTTTAGCTTTGCAGTGGCGAGCACATTGGAGCCTTGGCAATGTCAGAACCTGGCTCCGGGTCAGATGTCGTCTCCATGAAATTGAAGGCAGAAAAGAAAGGCGACTTTTACATTCTCAACGGAAATAAATTCTGGATAACGAATGGACCAGACGCTGACACGCTTGTCGTTTATGCAAAGACCGATTTGAGTTGTGCGAAACCTCAACATGGAATTACGGCTTTTATAGTTGAAAAAGGCACTGAGGGATTCAGCACAGGACCAAAGCTTGATAAATTAGGAATGAGAGGTTCTAACACTGGCGAATTAATTTTTGAAGACTGCAAAGTTCCTGGTATGTCAAATAATTTTCAAAAATTCATCAAAACTGTGTTGACTTTACATTTGTGCGTTTTACATCATTTTTAAAATGTTATTTATTAAAAAGAAGTTTTTTAATAATTCAATATCGATAGATTTTATCTGCTAAATTAATTTGAGAAAATAAAATATTTTAGCTGCAAATATTCTTGGACAATTAAATAAAGGAGTTTACGTCCTATTCAGTGGCTTGGATCTGGAACGTCTTGTTTTATCAGCTATCAGTCTAGGGTAAGATATATATCAATAAATTAAAAATAAATTATGCTGAAGTATTAATTTTTTCCATTTGTATTAAACTTTTTTTTTTTATATATTTCAGAATTTTACAATCGTGCTGTGACGTGGCTTTTCAGTACGCACATGAACGAAAGCAATTTGGACAGCCTATCGCTGAATTTCAGTTAATACAGGTACAATGACGATTAAAATTTAAATAAAAATTAGTTTTACCTACATTTATCAACGGTAGGTAACGAAGATATCAATTATACCATAAGCTGATAAAGCAGAAATCCTTTTTACCGATTGTCGGTAAAATAAAATATGGATTTTAAATAAAGAAACAATTTTCAACTATTGTCTATTTTTTCAGAGTAAAATTGCAGATATGCATATGAGTTTGTCTGCGAGTAAAAGTTACATTTACACAATTGCTAGAGCTTGTGATGCTGGATATGTTAATCGGAAAGATTGTGCAGGCGCTATCACTTATATCTCTGAAATGTCTACAAAAGCTGCTCTTGATGCCATACAAATACTTGGTAAGATTAAATTTCATTTTCCCTCAAAAAAATCTTTTTTTTAAAATCATATTATCTCTTCAGCTCAATATTGAGCATAATTATCATAATTTATTTTTTTTAGGTGGTAATGGGTACATAAACGATTATCCAGCTGGACGTTTACTTCGAGATGCAAAATTACTGGAAATCGGAGCTGGAACCTCTGAAATAAGAAGGATTGTAATGAGTCGAGCGATTGCTGAAGAATATTCATAATTTTTTATATTTTATAAAATCTGCAATTAAATCCAATGTACATATATAATTTAATATGTTATTTTATTTTAAATTTTTATACGGTTTAGTAAGTTTATTGAACTCTACATGACCGACATTTATCTCTATCTTACCGATCTTATATTATAGAAAAAAACGTTGGTAAGTTAGAGATCTATAAGTAACACATTTCCTTAAAATAGGAAAAGATATTTTTTGTATCACAGCTAAAAAATATATTTTTTATTGTAAATAAAGTTTTAAAATGGTAAAAATTAATTCATGGTCTGAAAAATATTTACTGAAACATTATATCATTTTTCTAAATTAATTACATTTATTAATAATGAGATTTAAATAAAAAATTTAAATAAGAAAAAAGTTTTAACATGCTAGGAAAATAGATTGGTTTTTAATTTTTTATGACGACGAATTTCTTAAGGAAAAATTACTGAAGAAATAAATTTTCATCTCTATACTGTAGCCGCCCACCTTAAAAAGTAAATTTTATATACTACTTAAATATTATTTTTATGAGATAAGAAATATTTAATGATCTCTTGACTTTTTAGAAATATTTCTCATGTTCCTAGGAGGGTGGTCAGTCGAGTTTTGGGATCAAATTCCTTATCACTTTCTGATTTATTTCTGACGTACAACCATTTTATTTTTTATCAGACTACTATATTATATTGTAACATTTTAGTTATTCAATATCATGGAAACATCGCAACATCTTAAAAAAATTCCAACATTGGACATTTTAAAGAAAATTTCAACAATGCGACAGTGTTTCAGAATTGTAGCATTTTCAACATTGTACGAACATTTCAAAATTTTAACCATATTTCAACAATTCAGCAATTTAGAATTTTTTTAAATAACAGCAATATTTTAACATATTAAAATTTTAATCACAAATTTTCAACGTTGTATCCGTTTTTATCATTATTACAGCAATATTGCAACATATTAATAACATTTTAACATTGTAGCAAATTTTCAACATTGTGTCCATTTTTACCATTATAGCAATATTTCAACATTTCAAGAAAATTTCAACATTGTAAGACTATTTTAACATTGTAGCAATACTCCAACATCGTAGCATAAGTTCAACATTTTGTCTGTTTTTATCATTATAACAAAATTTCAACAATATTTCAACATATGAACACCATTGTAGCAATATTTCAAAATTATAGCCACATAGTAGCAATATCTCAAGAATTTAACCATTTTTCAACTGTTCAAGATTTAACATTGTAGCTATGTTCAAGCCTTGTAACAATTAATAAAAATTTTTTTACTACTTCACCATTATAGCAAAATTTTGACAATATTCTATCATAACAATGTAGAAATATTTATAAGCACTGAAATAAAGTTTTAAAATGAATGCAACATTTCAGTAAAATTGAAACACATTTCGCTTACTGTAAATGTCACTCAAGTTCTTCATTTATTAAAAACTTTAATTTCCCGAATATAAACAAAAATCTACAACGTTCCTTGTTTTTTTCCTTCCTTGAAAAGTATTAATCATTTCCTCGTTTGCCTGTAGTTTACAAAAACAAAGAAGCAACCTTCATAAAGGAGATTTTGCGCCTGCAAAAGAGCTCTCCGTCCAACATTTGTTTGCCCACCAACCGAGTTGGAAGTGCACGTGCCACGCTCTATAAAATATCCATATCGCTCTTCGCAAATATAGAATTTCAAATTCGAAGAAATCCTCATTCCTTACCATCGCCCTCTATTTAAACATTTCAAATCTCCATAGAGAAACCCACTGTACCGACTCATTTGCTCACCTCTTGGATCATAACCTAAGGCTATTAACAGCATCGAAAATTCCTCATTACCCCAATTCCAAATCCTAAATTCACCTCACATTCTCTCAAATCCTCCCTCTCCTCCCCATCCTCCATAAAATCCCTAAAAAAAACATATTACAAATTCGTCATCCGAAACCGTGAAAGCAAAACTCTCCGACTCTGAATCCTCATCTCCACCCCATCCACTCTGCGCACCAAAATGGCTTCCCTACTTGAGTCCGAGTTGCGCCTTGTTCCGCGCAAGAGTCGCAGACCGAGACCGTTAAAAAGTGCTGGTTAGGGGGTGCAAGAGTGTTTAGGGTGTCGAGTTTGCTCGTCGAGACTGGCGGGAGTGCGTGGAGAACGTTCCGTGGGGCGAGGTTGTCGTGGGCGAGAGAGAGGCCGAGGACGAGTGAGCGAGGGTGGCGGTACCCTCTCTCTCTGCCTCCACTGAGAGAGAGAGAATCGATCTAAAACTAGGAGTCGCCGCAGTAACCGCCGGGAGGAAGCCACTGTTACAATTTGCCCCCATATGCGTTAGCGAAATCTTAGATCGGGCTATCGCTCGCGCACCTGGTGGACGCGGCCGCGAGGATGGGGTATTCCCGTTCCCTGAACGTCGTCGTCTTCCTCGTCGTCGTCCTCGTCTCGGTAGTGCTCCTCTGCGCCGAAAGACCGGCGCGCTAAGTGCTCACCGAGAGTCTACTCAGAGCCCTGCTGGACCTGCAGCCGATGCTCCTGCTGATGCTGAATTTGATGCTCGAGTGTACGAGACCTACCAATAGCTCATCCTCATCCTCTTGGGTGATGCCAGAGCGGTGCCGTCGAGAGGATCGACCCTCGGTGTCATGAATACCGACAACTTCGACCCTTTCGCATGAGCGTTCGTGGGACGGTCCCTTACCTGCAGGGATATGACGTAATGGCAAGAGAGGTAGGCACCTGTTTCATATTCCCTTGTTTACCCAAAACCCACAAACACCAAAACCACCAAGTCACCGAATCTCCAAAAGCCAGCCAGTTTGACCATAACATTAACGTGCATCTCAAAATTAGCTGATGCGTTTTCAAAATACGTCACCTATATCTGAATCTGCATCTTTCCGTGTTAAGACAAGATTAATATACTTCCAGAATTCCATTAGCTTTTCTCTTTCTCTTATCTGAGAGCTCCCCTTTCCCTTTTTTCATTTCCCTCGAACCCCGCTCAGCTCCCTCTTCGATTTACCAAACGGGGACACTGCCTCCCCGATGGACCCTTCCCTGTTCCAAATAACTGGCCTGACCTACTTTCCGGCGACATGACCCCGTGACACCAACATCTCTCGTCTCTACCAAACCAGTACTCCTGTCTCTCAATTAATCGACTTCTTCGCGACAGTAGCTGTGCTAGTCGATATCATGGTCATTGTCGAGTGGGTTAAGCGATTGTCGAGCCTTTCTCGAGTGCACCTTCTCTTCAACCGGAAATGCTCTTCCCTTTAATACTGTCCGACTTCCGGATAGACGTTCCCGTGATCCCTACGCGATTGTTTACCCGCCGCCAATCGATATACCGCAATCCGGATAGACCTGCCGGATTCCCCTGCTCTTCAAACTGGTAATATTAGAGATCATATTTTCTTTCACTCATCCGCTAATTTGTTCCCTCTGAAAGCTAGTATCAGTTTCTTTCACATTCAATTTCTTCTTTCTACAGATACAGAATCAAACATACATACCGGCCACTTCTTCAAACTTAAAATCCATTTCATCTAAACTACCTGAATACTTCTTAAGACGGTCCAATTTCATCCCTAATCGCTTTCCTAATTTTAGAAATTACTTCCCCTCCATTCATCAATTATTGCCAATCTTCTTCCAATGATTGACATCCAATTTCAGGTTTAGAGACCTCTTTCGATTAGTACGTAGTGCATCTTTTCTTTACACCTGGATCGTTTTCCTCCGTTTCTCGAGAATGATTGAATCAGGTCAGTGTTTTCGACCATAAGTTGCGCTTGCGACTGCGCACTGTCTTCTTAGCGCCACCCTGTTGAAAATGAGGAGAGATTTAAACATTTTCCCTGCGAGACTACTTCATTTTAATGCTAGTCTGTACTTTCCTCTTTCCAAAAAACCAAGAACTTCAAATCCACTTTTTGAAGATATCCCATAATTATAATATTGCTTTCGAAAATCTGCACTCCACTAATCCTCTTCTTTACACAACCTAGGACATCAAATCCCTGTTCTACTTTTTTCAAGCAAGTGATGTGAGTCAAGTTTAGTGATTAAGTGTTCATCTCCTAGATGACTTCCTAGCATTCTCCGAAATATTGTATAGGTCTTCAGTATTCATTAGGATGGATCAGGTCAGAGATTATGGATTAAAGTAGGACTTAGCCTAGTTTTCATCAGAGTTGTCTTCAAATGCGAAGGGTTTTATCCAATTTTGTAACTGGCCTACTAATTATCCCACTGGATACTCTTTTTTCTTTCTTTTTATTATCCTTTCGAAACTCCTAAACTTTCAATTCTGCCTAGATAGCAATTCTATCTTCTCCAGAAGATAGAAAGAAATAGTTTGCTCGCACAACCAATCAGTTTAATCTAAGGATCTCGCATTCTTTGGCCAAGAACCCTCGAAGTTTCCAAACGTGAATCAAATACCCAATGAAGCGATTCAGCAACTCGAAAGACTCCCGGGAAGGAGACGCGTGATGTCCATATTTTATCTTTGGATTCCGTTTGTCGAGTATTTCCATTTCAGCTCGAGAAAGAGTGAGGGGAAAATTAATTTTCCGGTGACCCGATATGAACACTCCATTTAACATCAAGGCGATTATTGCCTCTAGACATTCTCAACCTCCACATTTTTTTACCCCTCGCATTATTAAGTCTTAAATTAGATGCGTGCTTATAAATAAAGGAATGTTATGATACAAATCTGTGAAACATCAACTTTAAAGCTATCGGCGAAAATATCTGTTTCTAGGATCGTCAATAACTTCGTATATGAGTGTCTTTACTTTAATTTCGACTTTGACAATTTTTCTTTATGAACAGGAGTTACGAAGCAAGAGACCTTTTAAGATATGGGACAGCTGGCGTAACGTAAGGAAAGGACTGGTTGTTAGCAATTTTGAGGAACTGATACATCGAGGTAAGAAGAAATTATAATTGCTCTTTCACACTATTCATAGTTTCGGATACTGACTTTCTTTTTTTCATTTTCCAGGGAAGGAAAAGTTGGGTGTGCCGCACAACGAGAGTGTATCATTGGTGCTCGAATCTGACGGAACTCAAGTCGAGGACGGCGAATATTTCAAGACTCTAGCCAACAACACAATTTTGCTTTTACTACGGCATGGCGAACGCTGGTGTCCTACCGGCGTTGACATCATACGTGCCGGTATATTTTCACAATACTCTCGAATTTTAGTTTCCTAATCAGAGTCAGCCAGACCTGTTTGGCACGATAATTTCTTTCATTTGGTTATGGTCGAATTCACACACCAGCATGCGGGTCTATTGTCGCAGGTTGCCTTTCAAAGATCGTTTTTCAAAGTGGATATGATTCTAAAATTAGGCTGCGATTTTTTTAAGCGTTGTTCATGGATGATTCCAATGGAAAAGTTTCAGTTACAAATTTGCTAATTAGCTGACGAATTGTCTCAAATGATCACGACTTGTCCATCTCCAAAAAAATTTACTTTCGTTAAAATGTTTATGATTTGGTAGACATTACGAATTGGTCCATGTCCAATAAACTTTTTTTCGTTAGTGTTTAAAATTTGGTAGACATTACGACTTGATCAATTAACTTACTATTTGACTGAGATGATTACGATTTGGTTATGTCAAATAAGCTTACGATTTGGTTGATTTATGATTTTTTCTTGTTGAATAAATTGATTTACTGGCATAAGACGTATTACAGAATTGAAGGTATCCTTTTGTTTCAGCGATTTCAGCGATTCCGAAAATAGTTTGCGAGACGATCCATGCGTTGGAGTTGCATGATGAGACGCCGTCGTGGAAGATTATGGACAATAAGGGACGAGTCACAGTGGTGCTGCACTGGGATCAGCGATCGTCGACGTCGTCGCAGGTGCAGCAGTCGAAGGGTCAGGACGCCCAAAGCTCCAAGTACTCTCCGACGAAGAAGGTCGACTTGAGCTCCTCGCAGCGTCCCTCTTTAGTAATTCAGACGAGTCTCGATAAGCTCAACTACGGCAAGACAGGTCACCCCGTGGAGCTTGGTCCTCGCTACAGCAGCCCGCAAATCACTGTGATAAATCATGACGATATGGTACAGAAGAGTTTTACTAGTCCGAGTAATAGTTCCTACGGGCCCGTTATCGCTCCCGGCTCGATATCGTCTTCACACATGCATGGACGGCTCGTGAAGCAAGGTACCAACTCCTTCGAAAGTACGACGATTCATATCCACACGCCCGAGTGCTCGAACCACATTCATCATCCTGTCGCGCGGAATGGTAGTCCCGTCAATGGAGCGGATGGTGGACCATCTGGCGAGTGCGACTTTCACTGTTGCGCTCTTCACGAGGAGGGCCGTAGAATCGCAGTTCACAAGTCGGTGGCGACTTCCCCGATCCAAGATGCTCAACACCAACACCACCATCTCCAGCAGCAGACGCAGACTCAAACCCCGTCACCACAGCCTCCTTCCTCTCTCTCTGACGGCACCAGACGACCTGGAATCACAAAAGGGCACGTGAGATTCAGAGACACTGCAGATGAGGAAGCGGGTCGCAATGCGGCCTCCGGGCCCTTCCACATTCATCACCATCACCGAAATCATCACCAGGAGGCGCACGACAGCTCCGAGTCCGAGACGGAGAACACGATCATGGAGGACGAGATCGTCACCTCGGAGAAATTTCTTCTCCTGATCGACCAGCTCACTGTGGACCAGAAGCATCATCTTAGCATCAAGGACATCGGAATCATTCTCGAGAGACTCAGCTCAAAGATCCTGGACGTGGAGCGGCTTGATCGAGAGAGCGAGAGCGAAGAGTGCTACAACTGGACGATCAAGGCGATCATTCGTGGAGATGTTCTACGCGAATTAGGAGTTATTTACAACGGGAATTACTATGCCATCTCGGAGCATCCCGGGTACAAGGAAGAGTCCGAGGAAAATAATGAAGATAATGAGGAGGAGGAGGAAGACAGACTTTAATAATGCTGTTTTATTAGATAGATAGATTATACACCTATTAATGGTTATTATTAACATAGTACGTACTGAGATACGAGAGAAGGAAGGAGAAGGAAAGACCGAGGACAAAGAGAGACAAGTGACTTTTTCAAAATGTTTTCATAATAAAATGCATCATAATACGATAAATACCTATAAACCTAGTTCTATAAAGACGGTTGTTGAAATGTACTTATTATTGAATAGTATGTATACTTGTAGGAAACATTGGGATACGGATGCTCTCCGTAACCGTCCACGTCACTGCCCTATCTAAAACAAACGATTTATTAAAATGACGCAATCCCGATTACCGATCACTCCTTGAGAAGAGCGGTCGGCACTGTTCTTCCCTTTTGCGTTCATCGTTCCTTCCGTTCTTGGACGAACTCGACGAAAGATAGTGAGTGGTGTTTAGTGAAACGGTTAAAACGCGAGACGTTACTTCCGGTATCGAAGCAGAGAAGAGAGACAAGAAAGAAATAGTTAAGATATATATATATACATATATATATATATATAACAAAAAAGAAAGCCCTTGGAGTCGATACCATCTGGGCGAAGTACTTTCTAAATGTATTCAAATACGAAATAGATCGGCGAAGTGTGTTCATGGCTTCTCGGTTTTCACGGCTAATATGCCCTTCCCTGGTGCTAATAGCAAAAAAGTATAGGAACGTGCCAAACTAGAGTTCTTGTAATAAGAGTCTCCTCGATTTATTTTTTGTTCATGGTACCGAATTAGGTCAGTTGTGAAACTTGGAATGAGAAGATAATTTCTGAATTTTGAGGCGTTTAACCCAATTTCTTAAAATTATAATTTTTTTCGTTCTGTAGACATTTTACTTAAAAAATAGGTACTACAGAGTGAAAAAATTTACCACTATATATTTGTCGAGAAAAACGAAGGAATCAATTCTAGAGGTCAGGATTCCTGGTAAGAAGGTTTGCATTGAAAAGTATTGGAAACTTTCATGCTTCCAATGGTGACGTGAGAGTTTGCGAATTCTTTTGGATCCCTTTTTTGTCCTCGCGTTTTAATCTCTCCAGCAGTTTAAGTTATTTCTTAAGGCCATGTATCAGTTATCAGATCCCTACCATACCGACATTTTTTCCTCTGCAACGTTACTTCTAAATTTATTGAGCTATCAAATTGATAATTTCTAAAATTAAAGTTAAAGTATTAAAGTACATTTATCTGGTCCTAAATATTTATATTTATAAAAAAAAAATTATTTTGAAAATTTTATTTTTGTTTTAATAAAAATTTAGGACCAGATAAACGTACTTTAATAATTTAACTATAATTTTAGAAATTTTTAATTTAATGCATGAATAAATTAAGAAGTAACGTTGCAGAGAAAAAAAAACGTCGGTAAGGTAGGGATCGGATAAGTAATACATGGTCTTAAATTAACCGTAAGTAAAATTTAAAATAAAAAATTTTGATCCCAGTTAAATCTACACTTTTTGTTATTTTTATTTACTATTTTACGAATTACTATGAATTAAAAAGCTTCTAGAACATAGTATTAGTCATTCTTCGTTGTTAAGATTGATTTCCAATCACATAGTCGTGGTGAAAAATAAGTTTAAAAATTGTTTACCACGATTTTATATTTTTCAGAGGAATACAATTTCAATAAAGCGAGTGTTTTACAATAAAATGACATATTGTGCACATTTTTAGTAGAATTTGTAACTTTTAGGTTTTTGGATTATATTCTAATGCGTTAAACGAAAATTCAAGTCTTCATTTCATTCAGGTTATGTTTGGAAGCTTCGAGCGCCATTAAAAGGTATTGGAATCTGATTTTTTCCATCGTCTACTCGAGAATTAAAACTGAAGGACAAAAAAGGTATTGTTAGGAATTGGAAACTTTTAATACCTTTTAATGCAAGCCTTCTTACTCTTCAATACAAGAGTCTTGAGAAATTTCTCCTCAATTATGGATCAGAGAATTAAAAATCTTTTTCAGGAGAAAAATAAAGGATAATATATTTATCTCTATTTTGGAGAGATTGTCGTAGTGTCTTATTATCATTTGCAGCAGTTTAAAAATTGGAAATATGGTTCATTAGTAGTCGGAAAAATAATCTCTTTGGAAAATTTCACTTACTAGATAGTGAAAGGACATCCATATCGAAAATATCGATTTCCTCCTTACAATACATCGATATTCCATAATATCGATTCCGAATTTGGATATTAATAAATGTTATTGCGAATATTATTTTAACGCTAGGAAATTTTCCATTATGTACAGTATATCCTTAATAACTTTTTTCAACAGGGGAGAAGATTGTATATTATTTGCAGTTTTAAACAAAAGTTTATTATTAAAAAACCAAGATATATTTAAATATCCATATTTCTGTCTAATATCAATACTAGTTTTCATATCGATTAGTGTAGTGCTATGGAACAAAAAATATCGACATTAGGAAAATCGATATATCGGACACATTAACATTGATATGAAAAAAGTATCAATATTAGACAGAAATATCGATATATCGTTGTAAAAATATCGAAATTTAAATATATTTTGATTTTTTAATAATAAACAATAGAATATAACATTAAACATATATACACACAACGAAGAAACTCTTTCAGTCTCTTAAATATTGAGAAAGAAATAATTTGTTTAAAACTCCAAATAATATACAAGCTTCTCTCCAAATAAAAAAATGATTATGGATATATTATACATAATGGAAAATTTCTTAGTCTTTAACTTAAAATAACATTCACAATAAAAATTATCTTGATTAAAATCGGAGAAAAATATCGATATGCGGAATCGATATCTAAACTTTACTCTTTTAATTTTTTGGAGCAAAACTCTTATTGCAGGGACATTAGCCGACTCCTCAAGCCATTTCAGCGTCTCCAATATCGACCTTTTCTACTTTAGCGTATACTTTTCGCCGAATTGAAGCGTCTTTTATCGCTTTATCGTGAAGAAATCGCTGTGCCAAGTTTCAATTGACAGCTAATGTGGCAACTGATGGGAGTCGAGAATGTTCGATACCACTGCCAAAACTTTGAGCTCAGAGACAAATTTCGATGTTAAATTAGGGACTGAAGACCTCTAGCGCTCCGCCCGGTGGCAAGAAATGGTACTAGACAGATTTCAAATAAAGAGGCGGGAAATTTGAAATTGCTTTAAACTGTTCCACTTCTTTCGACCGGGGAAGCTTATTAAACTGTTTCTGTGCTCTACTTTTACAAGATTTTCATCGTTTGTACTCCCGAGGTTGCCTGGTTAGATCGTCAATAAAAAAAAAAGTTCTCCCTTACCTCGCTTTTTCGCTTCTGCGAGAATTTGTTCTTCCCATGCGTAATGATATAACTTTTATCATATTTCTCGTATTTTGT
Organism: Synergus laeviventris; assembly: GCA_032275145.1. NCBI lineage: Eukaryota > Metazoa > Arthropoda > Insecta > Hymenoptera > Cynipidae > Synergus > Synergus laeviventris. The sequence goes on from JAUESI010000002.1 coordinate 8,149,009, forward strand.
GAACGTATTTTGTATTTTAAAAAAAAGTACTTCGAATGTATTTCGAATAGGGTCCGAACCTGTTTTCGGATCCATTGTATATTATTTCGCGCGTACTAATCATTTTGTTATCTATCTTTAGGCAATGCGACAATGTACATTCGTAAATTATTACTTCGCACTTTTCTCACGCCGAACGAAGAGAGGGGCGGATTTGATCTTATCGAGGTGAAAAATGTTCTTGATGAGCCAAGCTATTGAGCCAAGATAGCCGAAACACAGAAGGAGGAATCTCAAATAAAGTAGTCTGTTGATAACGATGGACGATGCTTCTAGAAATAAAAATGAAAATAAAATAAAAAAAGGAATCAATTTTTAAAGAGAATCATTCTGTTAAAATCTTTGTATACGTTTTTATTAAAAAAAACTTGGTATCAAATTGTTTTTCATGTTCGCAATTAGAGGACAATCCGCTCCTAAAAAGTCATGAAGCCAGAGCGCCCTCGTAAATGGAGACAAAATTTCCTGCAGATGAGAAATTTGCCAAATTTTACAAGTGCCAATCGCGATTTTTACCACGGGAAAGTCTTTCTGATTTGCTTATTTGAAGGGCGCCTAGCTTCAGAGAGGTGGGTTTTTTTGAAAGGTTTCGGAATTTATTAGATTATCCTGACGAACGGTTCGGATTGAAATATTCATTTCGAAAATTTTCAAATTATTCAGGAATTCCTATCCGAACCAAACAGTTTCAATCCAATCTCATTCGAATGAAGTTTTTAGTCCGAATCAATCCGAGGCCCATTCAAAATCAATCCGAACTTTTAATTCGAATGAATCCGAATAAATCCGCTCAATGTCGAATTAATCAGAATTAATTCAAGCTTTCAATCAAGATGAATTTGGTCAATTCGAGCGAATCCGTTTTTATCCCAATTTTTTCAAGACCAATCGGATTGATTCAGATAGACCGGATTTATTCGGATTGAAAGTTCGGATTGACCGAATTCATGCGGTCAATCATATTTAATTCGATCTTTCAATTTGCAAGAATCCGCGTCAATCCAAATTTTCAATCAGTACCAATACGACTGAATCCGTCTTTATCAGATTTTTCGAAACCATTCGGATTGATTCGGATAGATCACATTCATGCCGTTAATTATAATTAATCATAATTCATCCAAACTGCAAATCCGCCTAAATCCAGTCTAATCCGTCATTTCAATCCGAAAGAATATGGTTAATACGAATTGATCAGAATTAATCTGATTTTAAATCTGAATACATCCGGTTTTTTGGGTATTGTTCAGATCGATTCGGTTAGACATGATACAACCGCATTGATGCGGATTAAATTTTTGGGTTGTTTCGGTTTCATCCCAGTTAATCCGGTCAACCGGATTGTTTCGGATTCAACCGGATTGACCGGACTCATACGAATTTATTCGGATAAATCTATTCAACCTGAGTGAATCCGGTTTTATCCAAATTTTTCAGAAACATTCAGATTGATTCGCATAGACTGAATCCATGGGATTGATACCAATTAAAAGTTCGGATTGAATCGGATTCACCAGAATCAATCCTGCCAATTCGAATTAATCAGAATTAATCCAAATTTTCAATTCACATGATTCCGTTCAATCCGAAATTTCATTCCGGATCAATACGAAACAAACCGAATGAATGCGGTCAATCTATTTCGGATTGATTCGGATTATAGCGAAATGAAGCTGTTTGGTTCGGATACATATTCCGGAGAATTTCGGAAAATATATTTCATTCCAAAACTTTCGCCAGGGTAACGCTCTCGGATCCGAATTCTAACCTCAAAATTAAATCGAAAAAATACCTAACTAATACTTTTTAAGTAAAATGTGGAGATTTAATTTTGATCTAGGGATTTGGGTCCAAAACGGTTAATAATTTTTCTCTTAGCCGAAATAAAAAAAAACGTTCCTCTAATTTTTAGGCGACATCAGCACGGATCGCAACTGACAAGGAGAGATCGCGATCGACGAATCGAATCACTTCCGCTTTTAATGGATTTTCATCGTTTGACGAGAGCGGAAGCCGCGATATAGATAATTATAATAATAGAAAGGATTAAACGGGCGATAGGAAAACGTAAGACGGCGATCGACATTCTAAGACTTTGCAATTTTAATATATTTCTATTGTAAGTACGATGCGAGCGAGACGAACTACTTAATAGCAAATTAACCACCATCATCTCATGCGATCGAATATTGAGAGTCAAAAAGAAAAAAAAAAAGAAAAAAAAAAAGAAAATACGCGTTACGAGAAAAATAGATGGAAGAAAGAAAATGCCTTGTGTCTTTTTCCCGAGTTCACGCTCAGATCTCATTCGCGACGCTCGAATGCAGTAGAACTTTTCGTATAATAATTTCGAAACACTTCGATAAAACAAATAAAAAACAATGTTATCGGTTGTGCGAAACGCGTAGCGTCTTTATAATCGATAATCAAGAACGTGATATACATATAAATTTCAGAAGGCGTCACTGCAGCGCCACCTGGCCAGCGTGTCCTCAACTAATTCGCTTGTCCAGGTGGCACTGCTAATCGTCTGAAGTAGGGATGGGCGATTTTGTTGAGAAAAAAATTAATTGAATATGAAATAGTATATTATGGTCTAAGGTGGTCCAAAAGCACCTTTTTTTATAGAGGGCAACGATCCGAATCAATCCGAATCAATCCGAACCAATCCATAGTCAAAGCAAACATTCCTATCCAATCCGAGTCAAAACCAAAATTTAGGTTAAAAATCGGTTTGCCTTGGCTTCAATTGGATTGTAGTTACGGATTGATTCGAATAGAAAAGTTAATTTGGATTAACCTTGGATAAATTCGCATTGCGAATCGGATTGAAACGGATTAAAAACTTTTTTCAGATAACCCTCAAATTCATTTCGTCTGAATCCGATTCATTCCGAATTAATCTGAACAAACCTGAACACAAAAGAAATTTTCCTATCCGAATTAATCCGGCCCAATCAATCCGATTCTTTATCCGAATTAATCTAAGGTTAATCGAAACATACAAAGTTATTTTGTCTACAGATTGGCTCGAATTTATTCGAATAGGAATTTTGTTTATTTCGGATTGGAACAGATTGATTCGGATGAGAATTTTTATTTTTATTCTGATTGGTTCGGATTCATTCGGATAGGATTCCTCATTTTTCACGGATTCGCTCAGACTGAAACTGATTCGTGGGGGAAAATTCTGCTTTTTAGACCCTAGGGACTAAAAAGTATAATTTACGACCCGCTTCAAAGACATAAAAAAAGAGCTGAAATCGTATATGTTATGTATTATAAAAAATTTATTGAAATTAAAATAGCTCTTAAATCGATTCTTCCGATTAATCAGCTGGAAAAAATCGAAATTTTAATAAATCATTGGCTGGTCGGTTTATTGTAACTGTTTTATTTTATAAAAATAAGAATAACAAAATTGTAAAACTGAGTATTTTTATTCTAAAATGTGGAATAGGAAATGAGAAGAATTTTAAATTAGTGTATTTTTTAATAGTTAGATTTTAAAGATTTGCGGCTTTGAACATTGATGATAATAGAAAATTTCGAGAGATTTCCGACTCTCATTAAATGCTTTTGACATTTTAAAAATATTTTTCAATACCTTAGAATATTTTTAAATTCATTCCATTTTTTTATTATTAATTATTAAAATCCTTTTAAATTCTATGTAATCCCTTAAAATATTAAAAATAATATCAAATTTTTATATATTTCGAAACTTTCGAAATTTATTTGAAATTCCGTTAAATCTTTAAAAAATTCACTAGTTATTTTTAAATCATTTAAAATACCATGAAAAGGCTTGAAATTTTTAAAATAAATATTCAGGAATTTTCTAAAAGCTTTAAAATCGCTTAAAATATTTTGAATCCCTTAAAATTTCGAAAATATAGTTTATGAAATCTTTTCTAAATTCCGTAAATTTATTTTTAAAATACTAGGAAACCCCGGGATACTCCACTAAATTTTTTAAAACTATTTAAAACGCCATAAAATTGTTTTGAATTTTATAAATATTCGAAAATTCTCTGAAAACTTTTGAAATTCTTAAAACAATGTTTAATCCTTTGAAATCTTTGAAATTCTTTCACAATCATCTTATATTTACTGAATTCCCTTAATATTTTTTAAACTTTTTGAAAATCTCGTTAAATCCCTTGAAATCTTTAAAAATCTTTCCAAAACCTTAAAAATCACACAAAAAATATTTTTTGGAAATCTCGTAAATCTTAAAAATATTATGAAATGCCGTATAATCTCTCAAAATGTATTATTTGATTTTTAAAAAAACAGGTGTATCGAATATAAAAATAAAAATCCACGATGCAAATAATTAAAACAAAAAAATCGATTCCGACTAAATCGTCATTAAAAGTCGCTCATTTTAAGCAAAAAAAAATCGCTTTTCGATAACTTTAATCGAAATCGCCCATCCCTATTTAAAGTTAGTTTCGTGCGAATATCCTCGGAAAAATCGAGAAAATTTAAAGGAACAAACGAGTTTCAAGTTGTACATCCTCAGGGTGCCCGAATTTTCATTAATGATGCGAGAATACGAATTTCATTTAAAATTGAAACACGCAATGTTATTCTCAAGTTTAATTTTTGTTAAAAATTACATTCTTCGTGTAACTGAATTTTATGAGTGGAACAGAGTTAGCAGAGATTTCGAATAAGATTTCTTGAACGAGTCAACATAATTTATTGTTTTGCTGTTGAGAAAAAATTTACATCAGAAATGAATTTACTTCATCAAAACTTATCTTAGACCTCTCGCAGTTAATTAATTCCTTTTTCAGTTCAAGCGTTTCTCGAAATTGGCAGGTTCCTTACTCGAGAACACTCAACTCAACCTAATTCCGTAGATACCACTGAACTTGGAAAACAAGCTGGCTGAAAATAAAATTTCTCTAAAATAAGTTATCAAAGTTTTTAAATTTCAGTCTTGAACTTTCGGAATCTCTTCTCTACTCTCTTCCAATTTTACATTCTTGGTGACGTTAATAAAACTCTGAAAAATCCTGAAAGTTTCAAATTCCGTTTTCTGCTTGTGCAGTCGTCACTTAATAAGTGTTCTATTTTCCTTTTTAAATAACTTACATTTTTTTTCTATTTCAGATTACGAAAAGTTTTCTGAAAAGTATTCTGAAGATCTAATCCTTTTTTTGTTTTCTAATTTAATTTCTCAGAATTGGTAGTTAATCAAATATCTTGGTCTTTAGAAAAAATAATGCAATACGTATTTTTCCAATTCGAGATCAAAGAATTTTCTACGGAGTTATGGGTATTTCAATTTTTAAGTATTTTTTCAAAATTTTTTTGTTTTTGTTTTTTAAGATGTTGTAACTTTTGACAAAGGCTTTTTTTTTGAAAATATAAAAAGTATTTTTAGAAAAAAATAATTTTCTACGAATATATTAATATTTTAATGTTTAATTTATTTTTTAAACCCATATAAATTTTGACCTAATTAAGATATTTGAGTTTGCAGTCCTTTTTCGACGCGGCGAAAAATAATTTAGAAAGTTCAAAATTAATTACATGGATCGGTTTTTGTGAAAATATAAAAATTTTATTTTTCGAAAACTGCGTCTTTATATTCTTCGACAATTTTTTCTTAAATTGGACCTTTTATAAGGCACCATTTTTTTAGAAGAATTTACTTCATTTAATGAAATATAATTTTCTAATGTTATTTCGGAAACAACGAAGGAGAATCAAAAATTAATATAAATAAAATCATAAAACTTTTTCAAAAGTGGAAACATTTAAATTAGGGTTTTAACCTTGTTGTATCGAAGAAAATATTCCAAAATTAGATTTTGTGTGAGATAAATAAAGTCCAGTTTTTGGGAAAATACAATTTTTGTTAATTTTTAACTTTCTGACTTGCTTTTCGCCATTTTAAAAGAGGGTAGAAAACTTGATTAGAATCTGCAAAGAAAACTTAAATATCTCAATTAGGTTAAAAGCTCTAAAGGTTTAAAAAATAAAATAAAATTTTGAAGAAAACATTAAAAAAGTAAAATATTAATATATTCGTAGAAAATTTTTTTTTTCTAGAATCAAAATACGTTTTGTGTTCTTTTCTCCAAAAAATCTTTTCCCAACAAACTTAGTTGAATAATTATTTTTTGAAAATACTTTTTATATTAAAAAAAAAAGCCTTTGTCATTTTGTTAATTTTTAACTTTTTGTATTTCTTTTCGTATCGTCCAAAGAGGGCGATAAAACATATCGAAATTTTGAAATAAAACTTTAATATCTTAATTAGCTCAAAAGTTATAACAAGTTAATTTTTTTTTTCGAATTACACCCTAAAATAAAAATATTTATAACTTCGTAAAAAATGATTTTTTTTCTAAATAAAAAAATACGTGTAATCTTATTTTTTATTAAAAGGATATTTCGTCTACGTCTATGGCAAACGTCGGTCAAAAGTTATAACAACTGGAGGACAAAAAAAATCCTAAAAAAATTCAATTCTTCATATCTTCTTAGAAAAGTTTTTTTTTAAAATAAAAAAAAATAAGTTTCGCCTTATTTCGTCCAAAAAACAACATATTTTACTTGCTATCAATTTTAAGACTTGAAGTTAGACAATTTAAAATTGATTGTCTGAAAATAAAAAAATAAGTGGAAACTTATCGAGTGGCTATTGCAGTTTATTATTAAGGAGAGATTCGTCTTAGAAGATTTGGGAAGGGAATTGAAAAAGGGAGGAATGGAGGGAGGATTCAGTTAATTCAGTATTAAAAGGTAATTTCCAAAGCTATATTTCCTTAATCTCCTCTTTTCGATCGTACTATACATTTTTCAGTGACCTCTACATCAACAGAGGCGAACGTCGTCCGAAGAGGAAATCTTGGCGAAGATTTATAGCGTCACCTTAATCCACTCCAGTAAAGATGTGACGAGTTATCGAAGTCAGAGATCATTGAAAATGGATTTTCTTTTTTTCCTCCAATCACAACAGCAACTGGTGTTTCTATATCGTGTAAAAAATTGGACAAAATTGAAGCAACATTGTGGCAACATTGTAGCAAAAATTCCACAATCTTGTAGCAACAGCACAACAATGTTGCAAATGGGAATTATATGTACCTATTTGTATTTTCTGCTGTCCATATTAAAAATTTTACAATATTTAACAACTTTTTTGCAACACAGTTTGAAAATGTCTACAACATTGTAGAAACGTTTAAAAACTGCAACAATGTTAAGCATGAGAAAATATTATTCTAAGATTTACTAAACATAGAGAACAAATTTTGAAAGGTTGTTTTTCAAACGACAACATTGTAGCAATCTTGTGGTAACATTGTAGCAATTTTGTGACAGAATTGTATTATATTTGGTAATAAAATTACAGCCACTTTGTAGCAACATTGCTATAACATTGTAGCAACATTGTAACATTTTAGAAACGTTAAAAATTTGCAACACTGTTCGGCATTAAAAATTATGGTTCCAAAAGTTACTAAATATTGTGAGAAATGTTGCAATGATGTTCTGAAGATGATAACATTGTAGCAATATTGTTATAAACTATGAAACTATACAATAACATTGTTGCAACTTTCTAGCAACTTTTTTGCAAGACCATGCTCAAATTCCTACAAACTTGTGGAAACATTGCAACAATGTTGCACATCAGAAATATATTTCTATCTTTTTCTAAACGTGTTAAAAGGTAGCAATTTTGCATACAATTTCTCCCACTTTAAAACAAAGTTTAACATTTGCAACATTGTAGCAATGCTGTAAAAATAGGTAACTTTATATCAACATTGTTGAAAAATTATAACAACTTTGGGATAATTTTTGAACAATATTCAATTAACTTTGTAGCAAAAGCATCTTGTTAAATTTTGTGCAACATTGTAGCAGCATTGCAGAGAAATTTCAAACATTTTGAAAATGGGGAAATATGTTTCTATTATTCACTGACCATATTCAAAAATCTTTTACTAATTTTGAACTGAAGCAAACATTGTAGCAACATTGATGAAACATTATTACAATAGTATTGCATCATTGTTGTAAATTCCCTGCACTTAAATTAAAAAAATATATATCTTGTAATTAAAGGATTGATCTACGGTAGCAATCCTAATTTTAATTTTTAAACAACATATTTTCGTCTCGTATTTTTAACGAAATTATTTCTGATATTTATAGATCGATTCAAGTAAAATTCGATCTTGGGACTTGAAAAAATCTCCGCGTTATGGGGCACGTAGAATACGGAAATAGTTTCCTTACGAAACCTGCTAAGCTGAGAGCTGACTTAATATAATTCTCTGTCTTGTTTAAAACGTCCTATAATTTGAAAGCTTGATTTCAAACTGAAAAAGTTTTTGATAAAAAAAAATGAAGCTTGCTTTAAAATTATATGGAGGTAATTAATTAGCACAAATTAACTAAATTTTTAATTTCCCAATTTCAAATATTAAAAATTTATAATTGATTAGAAAATTAGAGGAAATGGAGAGATCGTTTTTTTTCAATAGAGGGAAAGTTTGTTTTTAACTTGAGGTGGTCTAAATTTCAAAGCATTTCCATTAAAAAATTTTTCAAATCTGGTTTTCCAAAACAAAACTTTTTAATTGAAGAAAGACAAAAATTTAAACCGTAACTTGAAAAATCCCAACCTTGAGCTATTTTTAATTTGTAAACAATTCAACTTGAAGGCTTAAAAAACTTTCGCTATGAAATATATTTTTAAGTAATTAAAAATTTCTACTAAAATGTATTTATAGTAAAAAAATGACTAGTAATAAGTCAAAAATTTGACTGAATCAAATTAGAACTGTTTACTCATTTATGTATACTTTAAAGTTTATTTAACGAAGTTTTTTCTTAAATTGTATTCAGTGATTTACTGATTTTTCAGTCAAAATAACAAAGGTAATTGAATTTTACTGATTTTACAGACATAACGACTAAAAATATTGACTTTGACTGGTTTTTTAGTCAAAGAGGATAAAATATTTGAATTTTACTGATTCAATAGTCAAAATGACTATAAAAATTGATTTTTACTGATTCTATAGTCGAAATGACTGCAAAAATTTAACTTATTCTTCAGTCAAAATGCGTGAAAAAATGTAATTTAACTGATTCTGGAGTCAGAATGACTGAAATAATTGAGCTTGACTGTTTTTTCAATCAAAATTATTTAAATAATTGAGTTTGACTGATTGTTTATTAAAAATGAATTCCTCTCAATTATGGAGTCAAAAATGAGTCTATATTACTAGTCAATTATTAGTCAGTGATTAAAAGCTGGAAATCAGTCAAATATAAATTACTGACAAGTTTTCAGCAGTTGAAACAGTGAATTTGACTGGTTATTCTGTGAAATAAAAATTTTCCAGTCAATCTTACTGATTTTGTAGTTGAAATGACTGAAGTAAGTTAGTTTGAATGATTTTTCAGTAAAAATTACTAGAATAATTGAATTTGACTGATTATGTAGTCAAAATTACTGAAAAAATCAATTTTACTGAATAATAAATCAAATTCACTGATTAAATAATTAAAAACCCTTCTAATTTTATTCAGTCACTCATTTACATCCAATCAGTGAATTTGACTTATTATTCAGTGAAATAAAATTTTCACCATTACATTGGCTTTAAACTAATAAACGAATATAATAAATTAATAGAAAATTGAGTAAAAAAGTACTGAGATTTATTTTAGAAAAGGTTTAAAATATAATAGATTAATTAACATTTTTTTAATAACTATTTTTCAATAATTTTCTTGAGTTTGCTGCAATTCTATTTTCAACTTTGAAGAGTAAACCTACTGGTCCAGCGGGATTGAGGAAATCTGTTTTAGCAGGAACATATGGAAGGGCGCTATTTTTAGGCAGCTCGCACTAAACATGGTTATATAGACTTTGTGTGACTCAATACCAGCCATTTAATATTTTTCCATTTACAATTGAAAATTATAAAAAAATTTTACAAAATCTACAGCTGATAATTATAGAACAATTTTATACATCTAAAAATAAACTATCGTTGTATTTAAAGAGCCAGTGAAATATGAGAAATTCAGGAAGTTTAAGAATTTATATAAATTTATTTTTAAAAAGTTTAATTATAAATTCACATAAAATTATTTTTCAGAATTTAAATCCAAAACTTTCGGCTCTTCTAAATTTTTGATTTTATTTTTTCAGTTGAAAAATAATAATTTATTTCAATAACAAAAAATACGTAAAATATTATTTTTACGAAATATTTTTTGGAAGTTATGCAAAGTTTTTTGTAAATTACAATTAAAAATAAATTCTTTTATTGTTTTTTATTTTTTTGTTTTATGATTTTTTGGGGGATTTTGTAGTCTACCCATATTTAAAAAAGATTCTATTACCGTAATTTAAAAAAAATGTTTTTTTAATATTAATATTTAATTTAACAGAATATTTCCCGTCAGTAATTGAAATAAAGTAAAAAATTGTATTCTTGAATCTAAAAGTGCGTTTAAAAAAAGAAAAGACCGTATAACGCAACGGCTTGGCAGATTCTTTAAAAATATACTCCCACACCCTGTTATCAAATTCTTGTGGAGAGGGAAACTCGAAAGTTATTTAGGCAGGTTCAATTCAAAGTTTCAAGCAGTTGGTTCTCTGCAACCATCTCTCAGTAATTTCTTAGGAATCAGCTCTACATCAACCATGGTAAATAAAATAAAAATTGTGACTTTACAGTGATTTTGAAAAATTTTTTATTTAAAAAGAAAAATGCCTAATGCGGGAAAAATGGATAAAAGTGAAGTCGAAATGAGGATTTTAACTTTTAAAGTTGAAAAATTGTGCTGTGGTTATAGTGAAGCTTTTTCTGGTGTTCAACAGTGATTTATAATTTTCTTTTAATTTTCCACGAATTTTCTTCGGAAAATGCGGAATTTTTAGAAAATTTTTTTTAATTCAGGAAAAGTTTTAGATGTTTCCAAAATATTAGAGATGTGAAAATTACCCGGAAAATTTTCTGGAAAACTAGAGGATTTTTAAAAAAATTCCCCAATAATTTTCCTTGGAAAACCTTCCGGAAAGACTAGAGAATTAAAGAAATTAACATGAAGTTTCTAGGGAAAATGCGAGATTTTTTAGAACAATTTTTCTATTTCCGGAAAATTTTAAACAGGTTTTCTAAAATATTAGATAGTAGGAAAATTTGCCCTCTTTTTTCCCAGAACATCTTACCGGAAAGCTGGATAATTTTTAAACAAATTTCCCAAAAATTTTATCGGGAAAATCAAGGGTCTAAGTTCCCTTAAAAAATAGTGAAAAAATTTTCTAATAATTTTCCTTGGAAAATTTTAAGGAAAAACTAGAAAATCTTTAAACAAATGAGCATTTTCATTATTCAATTATTTTCGAAATGGCCTATTTATTTTATTCAATTTTCCTTAGAAAACCTTCAGGAAAAGCTATAAAATTGTCAAAAAACAATAAGATAGTGAAAATATTTCCTGTAAATTTTCTAAGAATTTTCGGGATTCAATTTTCCTGAAAATGTTCAAGATAAAAAACTTCCCATCAATTTTTCTGGAAACGGATCCAATTTTCCATGGAAAATCGCCCGGAAAAAATGAAAAATCAGAAAAAAAATTTCCATTCATTTTCTTTTCAAAAAGGATTCAAATTTTTTTCAGAAAAGTACTAAAATTTTCTCCCAAAATTTAAAAAACAATGTGGAGAAATGATCAAAAAGTTAGAATTATCGAAATAAAAATCAAAAACAGAAAAAATCTTCTTTCTCCTCAATGATTGTCGGTACTGAAATATTTTTCTGAATAATCTCAAAAAATGAAACGAATATAAATAAAATGATTTTAATCGAAGGAGATAATAAAAGAATTACAAAAAATAATTTCCAAAAATAAATATAAAAATAATGTTCAAAAGAGGGTTTAAAAAACAATTTTTATTTTTTAACGAAATATTAAAATATCTTCTATTTGGAACGCACCAATTACGTAATAATCATCCTGGTAACTCGAGAGGCCGAACGGCGTCGGGACGCCCAGTCTATATATGTCTTGGCAAGTTGTCGGAAATGCCTTCGGCAATAGAGTTTTTCCTGACGCTCCAGCATTCGCGTCTGAGTCACTTTGAGTATCGCATTGCTCGTAATTTTCTCTTTAATTCTTGAATAAAAATATGGTTTGTATTTTTTTCCTCGAAAGATCTGAAAGTCGGGAATATTAATAAAAAAACCCAAAAAACAAGTCGAAAAATAAAAAAAATAATATACTAAAAAACAAAAACAAATTTCATTTTCTAAAATTTTTTCTCTACTCGTCAACTATTCTTTTTTTCATTTTGCAAGTTCCTTATATTGTAAAGGCCCAACAAATAAATCGAAAACAAATTCTCGGGAAATAAATACAATTTAAAAATATTTTTAATTATGGAATTTTAATTTTTTTTATTGTAATTTTCACTTTTTTTATTTAGTCGATCATTAATAGCAACTTTGTTTAGTAATAATAATTTGGGATTAAAAAGAAAGTAGTTTCTAAACTTGACGGAAATTAAGAAGTTTGTTGCTCTTAAATAATTGAATGATTAACTGCTTTTGTCCGGATCATTGAAAATTTGGCAAGGATTTTGTACATTGGAAAGATTTCCTTTTCATCGTTGAGCAAAGAGACATTTGTCACTATGTTTTAAATTAAATTAGACATATCACGAAATATTTAGAATAAAGTATATTAAAATAAATTAAATATTCTAAATTAATTAAATATTATAAATTCAATAAAAATATCAATTTATATTTTTTTAATCTTTAAAATAATTTTTCAGAATGTGAACAAATTTAAGATCAGGTTAGCTGAAGTCGATAAAGCACCCTCTCATGAAAAGTGAAAGTGGGTTCGATCCCAGGCCGATGTGGATTTTCTTTCAGTTCTAAATAATTATTCTGAATCTTATTGACCAAAAATTGATCATTTAATAAATTTATATTAATTTCTTTGTTATTTGTATAATGTTAAATTCATTTTTTAGTGTTTTTAAATTTAAGTAGGTATTATTTTGTTTAAAAAAATAGATAGAAAAAATATTTTTACTTTAATTTAATAGGCGGACAAGGAAAAGAAGAAGAAGCCCAAGAAGAAGGAAGAGGCGGAACCCGAACCGGAAGTCAAGTCACCAGGTGATTCAACCCGTGCGAGTCGAGGAAGCAAACGGGCGAAGCGATCTGGTTCCAATGTTTTCAGCATGTTCACCCAGAAACAAGTCGCCGAATTCAAAGAGGTAATTTAATAATAATAAAAAAAGAAATTTTAATAAAAAAAAACATATATATCATAATAATGTTATCCTAATATTTTTAACAGAAAAAATTATTAAAAAAATGAAAAAGAATTTTTTTAAATTAAGAAAAAAAATGTTTTCTACTTTGGATTTAATTTCAAGAATTTTTGATAAATGTGAGTTTATCCAGGTAAAGCGATGAGCCTGGCAGGGAACAGTTTATTTTCGTGCAGATTTATGGAGGGTCAATTTTTAGAACGGCGGGGCTGAACATTTTGGTTCAACCCGGGAAAAGATAATATGGAGTATAATTGTGGAAATTCTATTCTCAGAGCTCATTTCTTTTTTAGAAATAAAATATAATAAAAAGTGTCTTCAATTTTTTCGAAATATTTTAGCAGTACATTTTTTTTGCCATTTCCTGGAATTCATAGAAAACTTTTATAATTTTCAAAATTATTTTTTAATTAAAAAATAATTTTAAATAATTTTTTATTTATTATTTTTAGGGATTTTCTCTAATGGACCATGACAAAGATGGCATCATTGGCAAAAGTGACCTTCGCTTCACCTTCGACCAGGTTGGCAAAATTTCCAGTGAAAAAGAGTTGGACGAGATGCTCGGTGAAGCTTCTGGTCCCCTTAATTTCACACAGCTGTTGAACCTTTTCGGTACCAGAATGTCCAGCTCAGGAGGTACGTTAGAAAAATAAAATTTTTTCTTATTTTCATTAATTTTAATTATTATTTCAATTATATTTATTATGAGTATTTGTATAATATATTATATAATAATTATAATAATTTAATTGAATAATTAATCAAATTATTTCAAACTTGTTAAGTCGAACTTAATTAAGTTTCTTGCAAGTTGAACTTAACTGTTGGAATTTAGGTCAATTATTTTATTGCTCATCACTAATTAAAACAAAAATGTTTTTAACGCTTCATCGCTTTTGCTTTTAATTTTAATTTTTAATAAAAATATTTAATTATTAGAAATTAATGGTTATTTTTCAAAAATTGAATAAACCTTCAGATCAATTTATTAATTAGTCTTTAATTAGGAAATAGAGCTTTATGACACAACGATTGATTATATATTTTATCTAATTCCATTTTACACAGGATGATCTACTATTTTTGCTTCTGTCGCTAAAGGGCAAGTCTAGAGAATTTTTTATCATTGTTCTGTTCCATTATTCCCTTTAATCTACTATCTTTTAAAAAACATTAGGTTTTTTAATATTATTTAATGTTTTCGGCAAAGGTAGTATATTTAGATAAATATTGTATTGTTCTTTTCAAAATATCCGTGGGTTTATCGATATTAGTCAATGTTTTTGGCTAGAACAGTTTCGGTGAGAATCAATGTTTTCAACTCAGATAATATGTTAATGGAAATATTTTACTATCTTTTTCAAAAAAAAGAGGTGGATATGGGTCATTGTTCTTGGTTAGGGTAATACATTGATAACACAATTTACAACCTTTTCCAAAAACATCCGTTCTCGATAATAAAATCCATATATTTTTTTTAGTGCAAGATTGCATGCATGGCATTATTCTGCATTTTCCTCCCTCTCTGCATTTATATTTTAATATTTCTCCTACTTAATTATTTAACTAACGTTTCAAGACGAAAAAAGTGCAATATTAATAAAATTTTCTTATTTCCAGGTGCCGATGATGACGATGTTGTCATAAAAGCCTTCAAAAGCTTTGACGATGGAAAGGGCAAAATCGACGGAGACAGGTACGATTTTTTGAAAAAAATTCATATCAGAAAGCAAAATTTGATAAATAAAAATGTTTTAAAACCACTGAATTAAAAATCAAAAAGAATATGCAGATTTCTCTTACCGACATTTTCCAACATTTTCGTAATTTATGGTTTGAGTCCGTGCTAAATTTTAATTTATTTAGCACGGACACAAACCCATTACATGTCGGTAAAAAAAATGATTTTTTTTTAATCCTCGACCAATTTTTTTTCTAGATTGAGGAAAGCACTGATGACTTTCGGAGATAAATTCTCTTCCAAGGAAGTCAACGATGCCTACGACCTCATGTACGTAGACGATAAGGGAAGAATTGACACCGAGAGTCTTATCAACATGATCCTTGGAACCGGAGAAGACGAAGAAGAATAAACATGCAAACCAGTCCAGCAAGAAAATTTTTTATTCATCTATTATTTTTCGTCAATTTAAATACAATTATATTTACTGCAATTTAAGTACAATTATAATTAAATTGGTTCGACACTAAATTTAAATTAAATAAAAATAGTTTTATCATAAAGTATTATTTATTAAACTCTACATTTAGATGGTTTATTATTTATCCAAATATTCCTAGTCATAGATTATTTTTATTCATTAACTAGGGGCTGGGCCTAATTATTATTATTATTATTACTATTATAATTGTTATATTATTTTGAATTATCAGCAATTTTTTTAAAATTTAATTTTAAAATGGCTTGATTACATTTTAATTCTTATAACTTTTTTTTTTTTTTTCGTATTCTATTTGTGGCGTTGATTAAGGGCTGTACTAATTACCCGATCCCTACCTTACCGTCAAGTTTTTTTTAACAAATTACGCTCACACGAAATGAGATATCGAGTTGAAAATTTGTGGAATTAAATATAGGATATTAAGGCCATGTATTACTTATCGGATTTCTATCTTCGAAAATTAAAGTTAAAGTATTAAAGTGAAAAGAAATTATTAAATAAATTTTCCTTTTATTTTAACAAAAATTTGGGACCAGATAAATGCACTTTAATACTCCAACTTTAATTTTAGAAATTTTCTAGTTGATACCTCAATAAAAGAAGTAAGGATGCCGAGAAAAAAATTTCGGTTAAATCTGTCGTTTAAAATTTTTATTTATAAAAAAAAATGTTCACAGAAATAATTTTCCACATTCACCCAGTTTGAAAAAATGGGTCAATATTCTTAATTAGAGTAATACATTTATTATAATATTGTACTAACTTTTTCCAAAAACATAAGGAGTGTATACGAGTAAATGTTTTTCGTCAAGGGTAGTATATTCATAAAATTTAAATAAATATAAAATATTTATTAAATATAAAAATATTTAAATGTATAAAATATTCCAAAAACGTAGGGAGGCGATCTCAATATGGGTCAATGTTTTCGTGTAGGATAACTTCGATACGAGTGAATGTTTTCAGGTGAGGTAGTATATATTGGGATATATTGTACTATCCTTTAAAAAATTCAAAAGATGATTTGGATATGGATAATTTGTTTTTGGCTTTTGGAACGTTTTTAAAATCTGTGAATAAAGGTTGTTGGACCAAAGTTCTAATTAAAGCTATTTTAAATCTAACAATTTGAACGTTCTAGAAATACAATGTGATTTTGATAAAAAAAAAAAATGGGTCAATTTTTTTGTTTAGGGTAATTTGAAACGAAATTATACCACTTTTTCCAAAAATACAGAGTAGCATATTTAAAAAATAGTTTACTACCATTTCCAAAAACATATGAGGAAGTAATAATGTATTTCGGAAAAAAAATGAATCAATGTTTGTGATGAACGTAATAAATTTATTACACAATTGTACTATCTTCTCGATACGAATAAATATTTTCGGCAATGGTGGTATATTTAGAAAAATACATACTGTACTTTCCAAAAACATATGTGGTGTTTTGATAAAGGTTTACGTTTGTGGATGGGATAGTTTCGGCGTGAGTAAATGTTTTTGGTTCGAATAGTATATTATTGGGTACATTCTACCATCTTTTTCAAAATATAGTGTGGGGGGGGATCTAGATATGAGTCATTTTTGTGGATAGAAAAGTATATATTCGTAAATATAGTACTGTCCTTTTCAAAAATATGCATCATGGTAGAAACTGACTTTCAAAATTGGTTCAATGTTTTTGCTCATGGTAATACATTTATTTCAGAATTATACTATCCTTTCCAAAAACATA
>JAUESI010000002.1:8278548-8288623 GCA_032275145.1 Synergus laeviventris
GATAATTGAAATCTACTACCGAAAATGACCCATTTTCGTTATTTTTCAGTTTTTTTGTTGCAGTGACATCCCCAGATACCAAAAAATGTTGATTTAAAAATTTTTGAGTTCCAAGAATTCTGCTGAAATATTGATTTTTTAAAAATGTAATTCGTTCATTAATAATTAAAGTCTCGTAGATTTTTGGATTTTGAGTTGTTGGAAAAATGGTATAGGATTTTTCGACAGAACTCCTGGAATTTTGAAGAAAAATTTCTATGTTATTATAATTTTCAAAATGCTGTAGTTTTTAGGATTTTGAATTTTTCTAAATTTCTTTTTTAGAACTCCCAGAACTATGCTAAATCTACTCAATACTCCGAAAAAATTTAATTTTTCAAAGTGGGGGGTGGAACTTCACAGGGGTCTATTTCAGCTGTTAAATGAAAAACAAAACAAATAAATTAGATCAAAGATAGAATTAGCAAGTTACATTCGACGGATGAGCATACATTGTGACGAAAATGTTACGCTCCACACGCTCGGTGCATTTAATCGTCGAATTCGCGGCAGGTAGGCACCAAAGTCGCTAGTTTCATCTCCCCGTAATTTGATTTGCATCGGTTTAGAGAGCTAGTGTGCCTCACAGCCTTTATTCGCTCTGTCAGCTGCATTAATCAACCCAGCCTGATGATGGATTACCACGATATAGCATCAGCGGAGTAAACAAAGTAATTTATTTACATAATATAACAACAAAATTGAACAGAGGAGTGACAGGCACAGACTCTAAATGCTTCTAAACACTTTAAGTCACGAGCTTGTCCGACCAACAAGTAGCAACACCGACGTTGACTTTTTGTTGTTCTTGTGAAAATTTTTAATTAATGCGCCGAGCTAACTTTTTTCAACATGCTGGGAACCAACTATGTTTGCTCGAGGGAGCGACAAAACGTCGCGTCGCTTTACGTCCAACTTTTTAAACGAGCTCAGCTGTCAATTAAGGAACTAGATTTTACAAATTTCTCGTTGTCTCGTTGGAAAAAAATAGGCTCGATAAATAATTTTCAATATTATGGTTTCAAAAATGTGAGAAATAGTTTTTTTTATCGTTTAAAAGATTTATGCATATTTCTGGATAGTGCTCAAAGAGCTCACAAAATAATTTTTGTAACATTTTTTGATCTGATAAAAATTGAGAGAGATATAGCAGTTACAAAACTAAAAAAAAAAACTCAAAAACTGTAGTTTTAAGCCATATGGCGCAAGATACGAAAAAAAGTCAAGAGAGCGAAATTGTTGGTTTTAGAAAAGCCGATAAAATCTTGGGTCATTTTCGGTAGTAGATGTCTATTATCGACACTTACCGACCATTTGGTGCATTTTGATGAGTAAGTTTTGTAAAAATTATCTAGTGGAATTGAGGCTTGTCACACTTCTCCAGTGTATGGAAATGAAGGTTTGATTTAAAAGCCAGCAAAATCCGACAGAAACTCAAGGAGTTATAGCATTTTCAAAAATTTTCAAAACAGCTTTTTTAATCGTTGGAAAGATTTATGCATATTTCTGGACAGTGCTCAAAGCTGATAAAATTTCGTTGAAAAATTTCTTTGGTGTTCAAATCTTTTTTTTTGTGATATCTTTTTTAATTGATTTTCTGTTTGAAAAAATGTCTGCACATTCACCTAGAAAAAATGTTAAACTGTATTAAAAACTACAATGCAGAGGTCTTTTCATTTATTGTTTCTTTTGTAAAATTTCATGGTGCAAATAAAAAGGGGAATGGCAAGAGTATGAAAGTGAGGATCATGAAGGGCTTTATTATCCCTTCTTATGACCCGTAACATTTGAGCACTTCGCACTGTATTGGATTCTCTCGGTGATCGCGAACAATGTAAACACGTAAAATTGTCAGTCTGGATGCTTCCACTGCTCTATGTTAGTATTTCATCTCACCCCAATGTTTGCGTTGAAGCAAAAGAATTTTATTGCATTTTCAAATAAATAAACAAATAAATAAAAATAAATAAACTCCAAATAACTGACTTGTTTAAAAATGAAACCAATAAATGAGAATGCCATTCGTTCTAATTAATTTTGTCATACTTTTTCATTGAATAAAAAAAATATGAAAAAAATTCGAGAATTTATAGCATTTTCAAAATTTGTAAACATATTTTTTTCAATATTTTGAAAGATTTATGCATACTCATGGATAGTGTTCAAAGAGCTTACGAAATTATTCTAATAATATTTTTTAGTCAGATCAAAATTGAGAGAGATATAATAGTTTCGAAATTTAAAAAAAAACTCAAAAACTGCAATATGAAGCCAAACGACGCAAAATACGAAAAAATGTCATGAGAACAAAATTGTTGGTTTTCGAAAGGCCGATAAGATTTCGTGTAAGACTTTATTTATTATTAAAAAAAGTTTATTTTGGCCCACTTTATAATTCACCCAATGTTTAGGAGGCAAAAAAAGTATAATTATTAAATTAATTAATAAAGGCTCGACTAACTTATATATTTAACACTAAATAACTGATTTATTATCCTAATTACACAATTAGATTGCAACGGAGCGTTCAGTTTCCATCATTTCATAACAGTTATTACTGTTAGTTAATTCAGTCTAATTTTAATTAAGTGCCCGATCTGTTAATTGGATTCTGTGAGTGCTTAAAAATTAAGCTAATGTAACATGAAAGTGCCATTTTTTCTGATCCAATTATAAAGGGTTCGAATGTAATGAAGTTACTGAAAGTGTTACATCTACAGTGATTTGACGGCAACCTGATAATAATTTATTAAAAGGCTGCAATTTATAAAATTCATGAGAACTTAAAGAATTCCAGCAGAATTTTAATGGGATTTTAAGTGATTTTATAGGTTTTCAAGAGATTTTAATGGATTTCTAAGAATTTCAAAATATTTTAGGGGATTTCAAGAACTTTAAGTGATTTCAAAAATTATATTATACATTTCAAGAGATTAAAAATATTTCAAGGGATTTCATAAGACTTTTTTTTATATTTATACTTTTCTTCTAAAAAAAATATTAGAAATAAGTAATGTAATGACAGCAAAAATTATTATTACTATTATTACTATTATTATTATTATTATTATTATTATATCTTGAAATCCATTGGCGTCTTTGAAATGATTGTAGGTATTTAAAATGTATTTAAAATTGTCTGTTTTTGATTCGATGAAAATTGAGAGTGATATAACAGGTAAAAATCGAAAAAAACTCAAAAACTGCATTTTTAAACCAAACGACACAAGATACGAAAAAACGTGAAGAGAACGAATTTTTGCTCTGAAATCAGTTGAATTTAGAGAAAAATTTACGATAATTTCGCAAAAATTCTCCAGCCGGATTGAAAATCGATATCCACCAAAATCTGACAAAAACTCGAGAAGTTATAGCATTTTCAAAATTTGTAAACACATTTTTTTCAATATTTTGAAAGATTTATGCATACTCATGGATAGTGTTCAAAGTTCTTACGAAATTATTCAAATAATATTTTTTATTCAAATCAAAATTGAGAGAGATATAACAGTTATAAAATAAAAAAAAAACTCAAAAACTTCAATTTTAACTCAAACTACGCAAAATACGAAAAAAAGTCATGGGAACAAAATTGTTTGTTTTCGAAAGGCCGATAAGATTTCATGCAAGAATTTGTTAATTATTTATAAAAATTTGGTTTTTTTGGCACACTTTATTACTTAATTATCCCTTTTTAAGATCCATATTTGAACACTTCGCACTTTATTGGATTCTCTCGGCAGTTTTATGTACAATAATATAGAATTTTGAGATTTTCTACAGAATCCGAAAAGACGGATTCGAATCAGTAGCTAATCAAAATTCCGATGTCAAATTTAGAAGTTTATCCTCCAGATGAACTTTAAAAATGGGCACTTTAACTTTTGGAAAAATTCTTCATCTGGATTGAAGCTTTTCACACTTTTTCATTGTATAAAAATTAAGGCTTTGTTCGATAGCCACCAAAATCTTACAAAAACTCAAGGAGTTATAGCATTTTCAAAATTTGTAAACACATTTTTTTCAACATTTTCACAGATTTATGCATACTCATGGATAGTGTTCACAGAGCTTAAGAAATTATTCTAGAAATATTTTTTAATCAGATCAAAATTGAGAGAGACATAACAGTTACAAAATTAAAAAAAAAACTCAAAAACTTCAATTTTAACCCAAACTACGCAAAATACGAAAAAAAGTCATGGGAACAAAATTGTTTGTTTTCGAAAGGCCGATAAGATTTCATGCAAGAATTTGTTAATTATTTATAAAAATTTTGTTTTTAGCCCACCTCCTCAATAAAAATACATATTAATAATAGTTTATGAATAATGGTGTTTTTATTTCGATTACAGAAGCTGACTATACCTTGGACGATTCCTATTGGAATGAGGAAACTCCTCCTGGTGAGTGTTTGTTGCATTTATCCCGAGTCGAAATTTATATGAAATGCATAACAATTGGATTAGGGTGAAAAACCATAACAGTTTATCGCTACTTTATTCGCTCGTTTCGCATTGTTCGTGCTATAATCCCATTAAGCTTCAAGTTTCTACGACTAAAGAGAGAAAGAGAAAAAGAGAGACTGTGGGATTTCACGGGTATCACGCGAGCTAGGAATTTCATCGAGATTCTCCATAAACTAGACATCTTCTGAAGAGGGATCTTTGTCAGAAAACGTAGTCGATTTTTTTTTTCGTCCATTTGTTTTCTTATTTCAAGGAAGAATCAAGATATCGTTATTACGTACTATATTTTTATTTTTCCTCCTTAAGAAACACGTTAAACTGTCTCAGGCAAAAAAAAAAGAAACAAAAAAACAGATGAAAGAAATACGAGAAAAGATGTGGAATAAAGTGAAATTAATCTTTTAAGTCGGAAGAAGGGAAAAAAGTTACGATAGTCATTTCTTTTCAAAATGTAACTCGGATCGTTTATTGCAGTTGTTTTTGAAATGAGGGTAATTTTTTTCTGGGTTGTCGAAGTTCTGAAAAGGAAAGAAGATGAAACAATACCTTTAGGGGTCTTTTTTAATCAATTAAGAAATTTTAAGTTTATTTGGTGAGAAAAGTTTGAGAAGTTATAGCATTTTCAAAATTTTGAAAAATATTTTTTTCTATCATTTAAAAAATATATGCATATTTTTGGATAGTGTGAGAAGAGCTTATGATATTATTCTAATAACATTATTGCTTCTGATAAATACTAAGAGAGTTATAACGGTTAAAAAACTAAAAAAAAAACTCAAATTTCTGTTCATTTCGCCCTTTTTTTTTATTTACCATAAACCATTACCTGTTATTTCTTGTTGATTGATTTTTTCACCCTTTGTAGAAGCCAGTTTGTTTTAATTATAATTAAAGAGATTTTTTTTATGTAATCGGGTATCTTCATGTACTATCAGTGAAGTTTTTTGTTGTAATGTATTACATCATACTTTTTTCAACACGATTTTTCTATCTTTTGTAGAAGCAAGTCACGATTTATAGAGAAACCTTCACCCTTCAAAAGATGACGTAATAAATGAACTTTTCTTTCATGCTTTTTAAAGAAAGTTTAATACCATTTTATTTTTAAAAAAACGAACTTTTAATAAGAAAACTTATAATTTTTATATACATTTTAAAAATGTATACTATTGAAAATTGATAGATTCAAATTTTAATTCTTTAAATTTGATTGTTTAAAAACTATAAATTTTTTATTTGATTTTTTGTAATTTATCTTTTGAATTAACAAAAAATTTTATATTATTTATAAATTTCAATAATACTGAGATTTCTAATTGATTCTATCTTATAAACTTTTGTATCAACTATTAAAATATTTTTGAAAATTGGATGTCATAGAAAAATGAAAATATTTAAATCCTCAGTTTAAATTTAACAGCATGCTATCAATTTAAATCTTTCATTAAAAAGGTTCGAAATTTTTGTACCGTGAAATATGGTTTTGTAAATTTGTTCTGCATTTTTTAAAATTTTGCAATATATTCCAGGCTGCGAATTTGAAAGCATTCGATTAAAGATAATTTAAAAACATGACAGGTTGGAAATTGGGAGAGAGACGAAAGCTTGAAAGAAGAAAATATTCAACTCTGGAATTTAAAAAAGCTTAAGAAATTATACTAATAATATTTTTTGATCTGATAAAAATTAAGAGAGATATAACAGTTACAAAACTAAAAAAAAAACTCAAAAACTGCAATTTTAAGCCAAAGGCCACAAGGTACGAAAGAAAGTCAAGAGAACAAAATGGTTAGTTTTCGAAAGTTTGATAAAAATGCGTATAGAAATTTCTTTGGTATTAAAAAATTGTTGTTTACGTTTGTTTTGTTTGTTTATATCAATGAAAATTCAACTCTGAAACTTGTAAAAATCAAACTAGTTTTTAGTTTGTAAATTCCTTATAAAAAAAAGAAAAATACTTCCTACTGAAGAAAATGAAACACAGTTGTTTTAACTGATTGCAGAACATTTCTTATAAGAAATATTCTGCTTTCAATCTCTTTCTGAAATCCAGTCTTATCTCTTCTGGCAGTCGTTATGTTTAGTCTCTTAACGAAGCCCTCGTTAATTCTTTTTCTCCTGTGAATTGAATTTCTCGAGACACTTTTTTAAGGATTCTCCCCCTTTTTTATTTCCCCAAACAAGAGAGGGGAAGCAATAAGCAACTTTCCTCCCTTCCCACTTTCACTAATTTTTGTTCTCTCGATAGGTCAGTCATAAATAGTGGGCGGCTGGATGAGATTATCATTTAGGCGAGATCCATCAAGGTCTTGTCCGTTATTTGCCATTATATTTGTATGTATAAGAAAAGGAATCAAGACGAGGGTGACGAGAAGCGAAGCATTGTAGGCTTGCGGCCAAAATAAGTGATTAATGTGGCATGCCGATGGATATCGAGCGTGCAAACTCGCCCCCGTTTCTTGAGTATCAGGGGGTGATCAAGGACAGGGAAATGGGTTTATCTTTCGCAGTTCTCTAATCGATTATATCACCGCAGCTTCCAGCCGTTTAAAGTGCCATCCTGAAATGTCCGGGACGTTCCTCTCGAGGCAAAGGGCACTCTTTTATATCAGCAATAAGAATAACAACCCTCGAACGTGACTTGAACCTTCTTTATGATTGACGTATTTTCTTTTTAAATTTTCTTCCCGCTCGGAATTTAAGAGCACTTTACCCCCTCAGATCGTTAAATTGAATTACATCTTGCATTTGCTAAAAAAAAATTACTAATTTATTCCACTCCAGCGGAAAAATATTTTCGCTGAGGAACTTTTTATGTTTAAAAAAAAATTTGGTTCTCCTCTTTCCCTCAAATACCCAATACTTTATACCCAATTTCCATATACACTACCTCATTACAAATACCACAAACAAAATACTCCATATCCAATACCACATACCCAATACCTAATGCCCTTTACCCAATGCCTAATAAGCAAATGATATATAACAAATGACTGCACTCAATAACCCATGTCCAATTCTCAATGTCTAGGACCCATTACCAAACACTTAATATATAATACCCCAATACTCAAAACGCAGTACCCAATAAGCAATGCCCAATACCTAGTACCTAATGTCTAATGCCTGATTCTCAATACACAGTATAGAATATTTGATATTCAATATATAATATACAGTACCCAATATCAAACACACAATACTATATACCCAATACCTGATATTCAATACTCCTCATCCAAGACGCTAAATCCAATACTCAATACTGAATATCGAATACAAATTTCCATTGCTCAATAACCAATACGAAATGCTCATTACCCAATGCCTCAATCCTAATTCCCGACGTCTAATGTCCAATGTTCAATATCCAATACCTTATTCCAAATACCCAATATCATTTACTCAATGTTATATGTCCAGTACCTAATGACCCAGTACCAAACAATTAATATAAAATATCCCAATACTCAATAACCAATACTCTGTCCTCGAAATTTAATATTGAATCCTCGATACTCAATACTCAAAACGCAGTACCCAATACCTCAATACTCAGTACCCCATGCCCAATACCTAGTACCTAATGTCTGATGCCCGATTCTCAATACACAGCATAGAATATTTGATATTCAATATACACTATACAGTACCCAATATCAAACACACAATACCATATACCCAATACCTGATATCCAATACTCATCCAAGACGCTAAATCCAATACTCAATACTGAATATCCAATACAAATTTCTAATACTCAATAACCAATACGAAATGCCCATTACCCAATGCCTCAATCCTAATTGCCGATGTCTAATGTCCAATGTTCAATATCCAATGTTCAATATCCAATACCTTATTTCAAATACCCAATATCATTTGCTCAACAAATGTCCAATAACTAATAGCCAATACTGTATACCTAATGCCTAATAGCAAATGACCAATATCCACTATATGCATTGTCCTCAGTACCCAATAATCTGTATTTAAACCTATATCCAATTCTCAATGTCTATTACTCAATCCTTGAAATCCAATACTCAATATCCAATATCTAATACCAATACCCAGTGCTAAATACCTAGTACCTAATGTCTAATGCCTGATTCTCAATACACAGTATAGAATATTTGATATTCAATATATAATATACACTATACAGTACCCAATATCAAACACACAATACCATATACCCAATACCTGATATCCAATACTCATCCAAGACGCTAAATCCAATACTCAATACTGAATATCCAATACAAATTTCTAATACTCAATAACCAATACGAAATGCCCATTACCCAATGCCTCAATCCTAATTCCCTACGTCTAATGTCCAATGTTCAATATCCAATACCTTATTTTAAATACCCAATATCATTTACTCAAAAAATGTCCAATAACTAATAGCCAATACTGTATACCTAATGCCTAATAGCAAATGACCAATATCCATGTCCCATAAGCTGGAATTACCACATCGCCAAATTCAAAAAAGGGCTATATCAAAATTAAGTGCTTAATTAGTGCTAATTTATGCTCCATCCGCAATACCCAATACCTGATGCCCATTACCTAATACCAAATTGGTTTTTAAAAAGTATCAAAAGTAAATGATAGATTTCCAATATTTTATTCCACAGAAAGCTCATGGTTTATTTTTAGAGTATACAATTCAAGAGTAGAACAAAGTCGGCCGATACTCATTAATTACAACCGAACTGAATTGCTTTCACTCACTGAATCTAGAATCTGTAGGAGATGAAAGTGAACCTTTGTGAGAAGAGTCCCAACAATATCTGGATGATCAATCGAAAGCGACCCAATTAACCGATTAATTATTGTAAACTTGAAACAAAAGAGGAGAATTTTATTCAAATAATACATCGAAAAATATTCTATCCTTTTTTATTTGCATCTGTCCAATGTAACCTTATACCAATTAAAAAAGTTAGAGTGGAAATAAAAGAACTGATGTGAATATCAAATTTTCAAAGAGTATCAAATTAACTGAATATGTCTTGTATAAATGAAGCCCTTCTATGCAATTATCAATTCTCTGAGGCTTATTAAAAAAAAAGAATTAGTTGATTCCTGAATTTTGGCTTTAGTCATCTAGAAAATTTATGTTTATTATTTTGTTGATTTAAATTTGTTTTTTTTCGCATGTTACATTTCTTGCAATACCTTGGTAATCGAGATTCTCGAGTTTTTTCATTTTCCAACTGAAAGTCAATGTTTAAATTAAAAATTATATGTTTGTTATTCAATGTATCAAATACTCATTCTCTTGTTTAGCTACCTGGATAAATTTTCATTATCCGTTTCTGGACTCGCAAATATTCGGATAATAAAATAAACAGTTCTATATTCCATTTACTACGTTTGTTTCAATTTCAAGATTTTTAAAATGATTTTCGAAACTCTTTCTCGAATTCTCAGCGCAAAATTAAATAATAATGCTAATTTAGCATATTTTGTATTATTCATAACGTTTTTGATACAAAATACAAAGAAAAAAAGATTGAGTTTATATTTATAAATGGAAAAAGGCTGG
>JAUESI010000002.1:8359766-8375607 GCA_032275145.1 Synergus laeviventris
TTAGATAAATTGTCCTTTGTCTACCATTATAGTTTTTTGCTATCCCACGAACATCTTAAATTCAATACCGAAAAAAAACTTAAAAGTACTAATAAACGAAAATCCTTTGAATCATTTTGGGCCCAGTTTTGAAGTAGACTTTAATAACGTGGGTTCGAAATTTGAGAGGGAAACGTAAGATACGTCATTCTATGTATCGACGTCACCATACAATAATTTTAGAGATTAAGAATGCCAATTTGATAAATATTCTGAAATTTGACAATTGAACAATTTATAAATTTCTAAAAACACAATTACTACATATATTATTACTATCTATATACATTAGGGTGGTCCAAAAAAACGACTTTTGACTAGAAGACATGCCACCCCCTCAATCAATGCTATTATCGAAAAAAAAATAATTCCTTTTAATTTGATTCAAATTAGTTAATATTAATTGCCATCAGATCTTTTTGTTCATTGCAATTAACTTTGAACCTTTAGTTTCGTCTACTGTAAGCATTTATTATTTATAAATATAAATATGCTCTTATGAAAATTATCATATGTTCTTAATGATGCAGTTTACACCCGTAGTAACAAAGTTTAGTTGTAAATTTTACTAGACAGTAGATTTTACTACGCCTCGTAGCTAATCGAAAACTATGGGGAAGGGAGGGAGCGTGACCAATCAGAGAAGTAGAATGAGAACCAATCAGAAGCGCCTCTCTCCCTCCACTTGGGTTCTAATTAACAACAAAGTGTATTAGAATCTACTGTGCAGTAAAACAGTGGGTATTGATTGGTCCATAGTTTTATTTGTTCATTATCTCAATTGGCCAAAATGGTAACGTTTTTATTGGTCACAATCGTTAAGATTTTATCTCAGGCGCATTCCCATTTAGTATCCACCTAACACTGCCTTTCAAATAAAGTTATTTTATGGTCAATGGAAATTATGACCAAACAAAACTAGTGACCATAAAAAACTATGGAACAATCAATAAATAACTAGTAAAATTTACTACTAAACTTTGTTACTACGGTGTACTAGTAACTCCACTCGGATCGCATGCTGTTGCGCCTTTAGGCTGGGGTCCCATGAGTGCGTTTTGCTTTGCGTCATGATAAGATTAAAGAAGATAAAAGTTCGTAGAATTTGTTTCGGTTGCATATTTAGATGAAGTGAATTCCGTGGATCTACTGTCAGTGGCGGAGCTTGTTTATGTTTCGAAGCACTACACTGAATTACTTATCAGATTATGGTGAGTCCACACGGAAAGAATTTTGTCACGAAAGACGCATCTATTGACACACCAGCAGTGCCTAAGGTTAGGATGAATCTTGTCTACCCAACTGTCATCCAGGTCGCCCATTGGCTAACTACTCAAGAGGAAAAAGAAGTCTACTGCCATCCATGTTTTTGAGATGCTAGATGCGCCGATTGGCACGAAAGACGTACATTAATGTTCAATGATACCTTCCTCCGCTTTACATTTTAAACTAAGCGACCCAACCCTGGTTTCCATTAGAATGTATGGGAACCAGGGCAAACGCGTTGAGCACTGGTACCAACTATCACCAAACTTTTTCGTGCTCTATGTGTCTATAAGCAAACATAAGCATGAATGTCCGCATCGAACGTTCACGAGCTTAGTTTCTATTGCGAACTCACCGTAATCCGATTAGCAGTTTAGTGTAGTGCTTCGAAACGTAAACAAGCTTCGCCTCTGACAATAGATGTACAGATCTCGCGGTGCCTAAGGGTCTGGTAGAGGCACCTCTCACCAAGTATCTCGCTCAAAGCCTCAGTTCACCTCATCTAAGTATGCGACCAACGTAATTTGTAAGAACACAATAACATGCTATCCGAGTGGAGTTACTCGGATCCCGCCATGAAGGAATAATGAGACCCAACTGCCAGTGGGAAGCCTTTCGAAACTAACAATAGAAACATTATCGTAATAAGTTATACCAGACCGATTCTCAGTAATACTGAAACAGGATGCGCATGTGCGAGTGAGAAAGCTTGTGAACTTGATGGTCCAGATACAGAGGTTATGTTCGTTTGTTTTGGTGCAAATGAACATAACCTCTCTAGCTTGCATCAAGTTGACACATTTTTTCCCTCGCATTCTTTCCTATAAATAGGAAGACGACCACAGCGCATCGCGTTTCAGTAATACTGCAAATAAGTCTAGTACTTGGTAATAAAGTTTTTATTGCCAAGTGGGCGACACGGAGTTAGATCTCCTAATCATTCCTTTGTGGATCCCGCGTCGAACGTTTAGGAGCTTAGTCTCTATTGTGGACTCGCCATTATAAGGACAACCGAGCCTTGCAAAATATTGGAGTGGTCTGAATCGTATTATTCATAAACAACGTTCTTTCTAATTATGATAATTCATGAAATGTTTAAACTAGTGTAATGGGTACAGCGATTGGCTACTTCAAAATGTTCATTAACAGTTTACAAGAGGATTTTTGTTCGATAACTATATCGACTGAGGGAAGGAGATGCTCTGCACCAAAAAAAATGTTCACAGGTGTAAATCTGGACCACCCTAATATACAATTGCATATACATAATAAACGTATACGGAAAGTTGTGTTATTATTCTCAATGGTGTGTATTGTAATACATATTGTACATTATATGTGCTGATATTGGCTTCTTTGTTTCTTGTCTGTTTCTGTCTGTCACTGCCATCTCTGTCTGTCTGCCTGCATGCTGTGGGACGCTCGCGGAAACCAAAACCACCCCACATACCGCGCACTACGTACAATGGTACTCGACCTCGCTCTGGATGACCAAATATTGTCGTCCGCCGTTTGTCACGAAATCACAGAGAACTACCACGGCTCTAACACTGTATTTTTAGTTGGTATGCTCATGTCGGTGGTAGGGGGTGTTTTCGTAGTATTTGCTCTGATGGCTCTCTGCTACAGGTCAGTCGTAGTACATAGAAACTTCTCCCTCTGTCTCAGGTTAGTGTGCAGATACTTACACGTAGAATTTCTTTGTATATGTCCTTCGTTCTTTCTTCTTCTTCTTTTTGACTTTTCTTATACTTCATCTTCATCGTTTCCACGACTTAGATACTCTCCGTCCTTATACGTTATCGAATTTTTCACCTTGTTTTGCATTCGATTCGAGACGCGCCGCCGCTAATGCTGTTTGATTGTCTATAATGCTCTGCACGAGCCCACTCAAGCAAACGATCTCTATTATTACCTCCAATTTCAATGTCTTTTAAGTAATCAACATGTCCAGGGTGGAATCAGCTCGAAAGATGGAATTAGCCATACTGTCTCAAATGGCTAGTCCGACAAAGTGGACGATCCTTAATTAACCATTAGGAAAGACCAATTAAATAACACTTTTTAGAGCAGATATATTTGCACATCTGCATTGAATGTATCTGCACCAGAAAGTGATATTTAATTTGTCTTTACTAATGATTTATTAAAGACTAGCCGTTTCAGACATTATTCAAATATGTTACGAGATTCAGATTCGACCAACTTTTTAGTTTCAGGTTTAAATCGTCAGATTTTTTAAAGCAGTGGTAACAAATATTTATAATTGGAAGAGAATAGGCATCTTGAAATGTATCTTTTAAGATAAACAAAGGAAAATTGAAATTTCAGGTGTACTTGTACATCCAAAAAGGGTCCACTTCCGATTTCCTTGAAACTGCATACACCTATGTATGTATTTTGATACGCTGATTACGAATATGATAGTGAATGATAGTTTATGGGGTTTTTTTTAATGAAACTCTATGTATCACTTGATGAAATCTACAACTTTTGTTCAAAACATTTTTTTTAAATTGTAAACATTAGCTGAGTTATACGCAAAGAAATATAATTTTTTATGGCTTTTTCATGGTTTCACCATGAACATCGACTAGTGCCCAATTTTCACTATAATATTCGTAATTAGCGCATAAAAATACATGGGTATACGCAGTTTCGAAGAAATCCGAAATTTCTTTATTACTTTTATAATGACCTATTTTTAAAAATTTTTTACCTATTGCTAAGAAAATGAAAAATAATTCAGTTTTTAAACAGTTTTTCCGCTTATTTTAAATTGTTTGGATCGCTGTCTTTAAAAATCTGACAAGTTGAAGGTGAAACGAAAAAATTAGTTGAAAACAAATAAAATTTCAATTTTTTCACTTCTGAAGAACTTCTTCAACATTTTATAATCAATTTAAATTTGAAGAGCTTAGTTAAACGAATTTTCAAACATGACATCTAATCGAGAGTACTAGATATTATAATATCACGTCGAAATTAATTAATGTCAATATATCAACGCGAAATTGACTTTACAATACCGCATTGCAATGCGAAATGTCTGTTTGTGAAATGATCCAAATCGAAGTGTAATTTCAGTGTTGGTAATACGTGACGCGCCACTTCAATTTATACACGCCGGAGAAATTTGCTAATGAAATTATCTATAATAATAATTCAGGATTGTTTCTG
The DNA here is from genome assembly GCA_032275145.1 of Synergus laeviventris. Lineage (NCBI taxonomy): Eukaryota > Metazoa > Arthropoda > Insecta > Hymenoptera > Cynipidae > Synergus > Synergus laeviventris. The sequence goes on from JAUESI010000002.1 coordinate 8,364,252, forward strand.
TTGCATTATTCTATCATCAAGTAGACAATATAAAAAGCATGAAAATGATTCAGAAAAACAGTTTTCCAACGTCTATAAAAAGTATTTAAAGCGAAATTACAAAAATATTTTAAAACTTTTTTAGCTTAATTCATTTAGGAAAGCAAAAAAATTATGTTTTGAAAAAAAAGAAAAGAGAATATATAGAGTAAAATTGAAATTTATAAAAACTAAAAGATTTTCTTTTTTGAGTTCCTGATTAGCTTTAAAATTTTTTAGATTTTATTTTAAATTTCACTTCCCTGGCGAAAATTTCAGGTTGATGTTTATTCCGAACCAATCGGAAATTTCCGATTCATTTGGCAATTTTTATCCGAACCAAACAGTTTCATTCCGATCTAATCCGAAGGAAGTTTTAAATTCGAATTAATCAGAATTAATCTGAAATTTCAATCCGAATCAATTTGAACTTCCAATCCGTAATAAATCGGATTTTCCGGAGTAAAAGTTCGTATTCACTCTGATTAATTCGGATTAAAAGTTCGGTTTGGTTCTGATTAATTCGAATTGATGATATTTATCGAGATTACAAGCTCGGATACAAATACGGAATTAATCCGAACGATCCAGGTCAATCCGACCAATCCAAACTTTAAATCCGAATGAATTCGAATGAATCCGGTCATCCGAATCAATCCGCATTACTTTTAAAAAATTCGGATTTCCTGGATTTAATTGATTCGGATTAATTCTTAATCATTCGGATCTATTCTGATTGGTCCTGATTCATTCGGATTAAATCGTATTAAAATTCAAATTAATCCTAATTATTCAGAATTAATGCGAACTTTCAATCGGAATAAATCCGGCCATGCGAAACAATCCGAATGACTTACAAAAAATGCGGATAATCTCGGATATATTCCGATTGAAGATTCGGATTAATTCTTAATAATTCTGCTTAAGAATACAAATTGCGGAATGATTTGGAAAATTTTGGATTGTATCGAAATCGAACTGAACTTACATTCCGAATAATTCCGGTCAATCCGATCAATCCGAATGAATGCGAATGAATCCGGTCATCCCAATCAATTCGAATGACTTAAAAAAAATTCTGATAAAATCGGATTCAATAGGATTGGTCGCATTTTTCGGATACAAGGTTTGGATTAATTTCTAATCATTTGCATTAATTTAGACTATTCGGATTCACTCGGATTAAATCTTATTACAATCCGAAATTAATCCGATTTAATCTCGTCAATCTGATCAATACGAACTTTTAATCCAAATGAATCCGAATTCATTGGAATTATTTGAATCATTCGGATTAATTCGAATAGACCGGACTCAATCGAATTGAAATTTTGTATTTAGTCTGATTGATTCGGATTAATCGGATTATTTCGCATAAATTTGGATTAATTTGGATTAATTTGGATTCAATCGTATTATCCGATTCGTATTTCAATCCGAATGATTCCGGTCAATGCGATCAATTCGAATGAATTCGAACGAATCCGGTCATTCTAGCCAATCTGAGTGACTTCAAAAAAATTCTGATAGGATCGGATTAATTCGGATTGACTGTACTTATTCCGATTGAAGGTTTTGGTTAAATCTTAATCACTCGAATTAGTATGGATTAATTTGGATTGGTCCGATTCATTCGTATTAAATCGTATTACAATCCGAAATAATCTCGTCAATCTGATCAATACCAACTTTCAATCCAAACGAATCCGAATTCATTGGAATTTTTTGAATCATTCGGATTAATTCGAATAAGCCAAACTCAAACGGATTGAAAGTTTGTATTTATTTTGATTGATTCGGATTAATCGGATTATTTCGCATAAATTTGGATTAATTTGAATTCAATCGTATTATCTGAATCGTATTTCAATCCGAATGATTCCGGTCAATGCGATCAATTCGAATGAATGCGAACGAATCCGGTCATTCGAGCCAATCTGAGTGACTTAAAAAAAATTCTGATAGGAACGGATTAATTTGGATTGATTGTACTTATTCGGATTCAGACGGATTAAATCGTATTACAATGCGAAATAATCTCGTCAATCTAATCAATACGAACTTTCAATCCAAATTTATTGGAATTTATTGGAATTTTTGGAATCATTCGGATTAATTCGAATAGGCCGAACTAAATCGGATTGAAAGTTTGTATTTATTCAGATTGATTCAGATTATTTCGGATTAATTTGAAATGGTTGGATTCATTTCGATTCAATCGTATTATCCGCATCATATTTCAATCGAAATGATTCCGATCAATGTCATCTGAACCAATCCGGGTGACTACAAAAAAATTCAGATAGAATCGGATTAATTCGGATTGACTGGATTTATTCCGATTGAAGGTTTTGGATTAATTTGGATTGCTTGGATTCATTCAAATTAAATAGTATTTCAATCGTATTCCAATTCGAATTAATCAGAATTAATTCGAACTTTCAATCCGACTAAATCTCGTCAATCTGATCAATACGAACCTTTAATCCAAATGAATCCGAATTTATCTGAACTGTTGTAATCATTCGGATTAATTCGAATAGGCCGGACTCATTCGGATGGTAAGTTCCTATTTATTCTTGATTGTTTAGTTCGGATAGAAATTACAAAAAGAGTCGACAAATTTCGGATTAACTCGGAATGAATTCCTATACGAAGCTTTCGCCAGTGTTGTCAAGCGTTCAAACTCCGAACCTAATTCGAAAGCGGAAATGAGAATCTACTCAGACCAAGCTACTTGCAATTTAGCTTTTCAATGATAGGGAATAAGAGAATATTGAATCAAGACTCTCGTTCAAAGGTCAGTTCCTGCTGAGAAGCTGACATCGTTGAAGTTGATTATTTGGAGATTGTGAGGTATCGATCGGATCGTTTGCTTTCGGGTGAAACCCGCATAACTTTCGTCGTCGTCGTCGACGTAGTTTCGCAAATTCGCTCGCTCGTCACAAATACGTGGAGCGATCGATCGCTTTGCCCGTCGTGTCATGCCTGTGCGAGTTTGACTTGACTTTGTCGTCCTGACGGAAACGAGGATCGTTTGACGTTCGACGAACTTTCAGGCTGTGACGCACTGCACGCGCAACGCTCGAGCGCACTTGTAATTGCTCCTTATCTCCTTTACATTGAACTCGAGTGAGCAATTCTCCTCACGAGAGTCAACTCAATTCCAATCCATCCGTATTACATGGTCTTTTTTCCTATTTCAATTCGGCGCATCGGAAGTTAACTTTCAGAGGGGGTGATGAAAGGGGAGGGACGAGGGTAGATTAAACTCGAGCTGAAAGTTAATACATGAGTCAGTTGAGAATAAAAGACATTTTTTAACTGAAGGTGAAAGGTATCTCTTGAATCAAAAAAGATTGTTTTTGTAACACATGCATAATTTCAGCTGTACTTCATGCACATGGAGAGGGATTAAAAAGAAGTTTTTACTCCCTAGGGAGTAATAAGTAGAGAGTTAAATGTGTATTTTAGCCCCTCGGGGAATAAAAGAACTTTTTAGTCCCAAGGGAGTTACAAATAGGGAATTAGTTTACTAATTTTTACCACAACTTAGAACTAGGTTTAATTTGTACTCTCTAGGGTTTAAAAAGTACTCTTCATTCCCTAGAGACGAAAGAGTCCTTTTCTCTCCCTACGGATCAAAAATAGAAAGGAAATGGGCACTATTTACTCCTTAGCGAGGGTAAAATACTTTATAGACTCAAGGAAGTAAAAAGGAAAACTTTAGATGGCTACTTTTTACTACTACTTAAAACTAGTTTTAATTTTCACTCTCTAGGGTTTAAAAAGTACTTTTCAATACCTGGGCACTAAATAGTATTTTTATCTCCTTACCGTTTAAGTTTGCAGGCAGTGAAAAGTACTCGATGGTCTCTAGGGATTAAATATTATTATTTACTCCCTAGTGACACTAAATGTAATTTTCATTCTCTAAGGACGAAAAAGTCCTTTTCTCTTACTATGGACAAAAAATAGAAAGGAAAAGAGTACTATTTACTCCCTAGCGAGTGAAAAATACTTTATAGTCTCAAGGGAGTAAAAAGGAAAATTTTAGGAGATCTTTTAGTCCCTAGGGACTAAAAAGTACTTTTCTCCCTAAAAAGTGCAAATTCAGAAGTACAAAAGTAGAAATACTTTTAAGTATAAGTAAAAAATACTATTCAGTGCCGAAGACTTAATTACTTTTTATACCCTAGGGAGAAAAATGTAGGGAGTACAAAGTAGAATTCCATTTTCACTTTATAGACATGAAGAACCGATAAAATTATGCATATATTATAAAAAGATATCGTCTATTTCAAAAATTAATACATCTAAAAAGAGAAAAAATGTATAATTGTAATGTTTCTTTATTAAAACAAGGAAATTGAATTTCGAGATTTGAATCTATTTTAAATTTCTGATCTAAATTATTTAGGCAAAAAAAATGATTTCTTGAATAATTTCCAATTTAAAGTTTTTGCATCTCAATTTTATTCTTAATAATTTTTTTTTTGTAAACTATCATGAAACGTGACATAAATGAAAATAGGGATTTCTTTCTTCCTCTGAAGGTACTTAAAATGCTTCAAAGCTCAAAGGAAAATCGTGAGCGCCATAACAAAAATCTGGAGACCAGGAATTCTTAATGAAACTGTGAATTTTCATCATAGAGAATGAAATTTTCAGTTGGATTGTTCCAAACATTTTTAAAATTCCTTTTTAAAATCTAGTAAAATGCTAATCATAAAAAGAAGATAAATTTTTTAGAATCCAAGAAATATTGCAAAAATTTTCAATCATGAGCACTAGACGTTTAGAACAGTTATTAATAAAAAATATTAATGTTTATTTATAAATAGAGACTTATTTGATATATCAAAAATTCTTAAAAAAACGAAATTTTATTGAATGAAAAAAAAAATTTTTATCAAAATAGTTTTGTTATGATCAGAACAAAACATCATTTTTCTCAGTTTACCTAAACTTCAAGTTTTCTTTAAGCTGACTTAAATTCAAAATGTTCAGGCAAATCCTTTAAAATCAGAGTTAGTCAAACTTCCCGAATGAAAATAAGCCTACGACGTTCAAATTAATTGTATAAATTAATTTAAATTGAAATTCGAATAATAAAAATTAATAAAAGGCTAATTCATGAAGTTCAGGATTATGACTGAAATTAAAAAAAAAAGAAATCTTTGGAACGATCTAAGTAAATAAATTGACACTTGAGTTAATGTATCAGTTATCAGGTTTCTACCTTACCGGCAGGGATAAAATGTAATGGTCGGTAAGGCAGGGATTGGGAAAATTTTTGATAACACAGGTATCTGAAAAGAGATATATGATACCTACCTTGGCGGCAGGAGAGAAAGTCGGTAAGGTAGGTTTCGACATTTTTCCGGTCGGCAAGGTGGGTTTCGGCTTTTCTCCTATCGGTAAGGTAGGGATTTGATAGGTTCTCATTGTCTTAATAATAATAATTCGAAAAAAAAAAACATTTTTAATTGGGATTGGATGCGAGTGACGTAACAGGAAATAAGAGCAAGTTGCAATTTCCGCTAAAGATCGCTAACAACGACAAAGGCACCGACAACGCTTTGGCTTGCACATTTTATAAGGCGAATTTAGAGCTGCTTTCGGTTTTTTGTGAATAACGTAATACGACGAGAGTTTAAGTGAATAGGAACGCGGTAAATAAAATTGTTTTTTACGAAGTGAATATTTTTCTACGGTGTGTATCTGTTTCGCCTCTTGGCTAATGGGACTTGTACCAGGGTCGCCAAGTTTCGGTTCAATCTGACATTATTTGTTTTCTTTTTTACCACTTTTTTAGAAATTGTACGAATTTTCGTTTAATGCGTAAGATGTTTAAAAAAAAACTAGATGGTAATGTAATTATTTATGTCCCTTTGAAGGAAAATATTTTTCGTGTAAATTGGCGACCCTTCTTTTGCACTTTTTGCACCTTGTTAATAGTGCTTATGATTGTCGGCTTCGTGATAGCATGCGAGCACGCTGAGTACGCGAGTCTGACGTCTCGATGGTGAATTATAACAATTATTAATAATTATAATTGTCGGGATACAAAGTCCAATCCAAAAATTTGTATTTCATTATTCAAACCTAATAGTTCCACATCTGCCAAACTTGAGTTTACTTCGAGACAATATGCATTCTTTCAGTCATTTATCAAAGGCGAAGGACTCTATTAGGTTGTATATTTTTCTGAGTGTAAGTCTTTGCAAGCGTAGCAGAGCATGCTTTTCAAATTCTGACGACAATGCATTTCTCGCAATATTCGCCTTACGAACTGTGTCAAGTTGAAAATTAAGTGTTCTTTCTTCCCCCCCCCCTCCCCACCCCTTAAAAATAAGTCCGTCATGGTGCGGCTCAACCAACTTTCATTCTAAGGACCTTCTTTTATCAATTATGTACACACATATTATCACTGTCAACAAAATCTGTATCCGATCCCTACCTTACCGACATTTTCTCTCAGAAATGCCATTTCTACATTTATTGTGATATCCAGTTGAATATTTATAAAGTTGCAGTAAACACACTAAGGTACATTTATCTGGTCCTAAATTTTTATTAACAAACCAAAATTTCTAAAAATTGAATTTTTTTTTATAAACTTAAATTTTTAGTAGATAAATGTACAATTGTGTCTTTATTTCAAGTGCATAAATTTTTAACTCGATTTCGCGAAAAATGTAGAAACGGCATTGCAGCGAAAAATATGTCGGTAAAGTAGGGATCAATAACCAATACATGGCCTTAAGGTACATTGAATTTTAAGACTTTTTTTAAACAGTGGTGGATTCTTCTTTTATCTTGTTTAGAGTTTTCTTAACTCCCATATAATTTTGAAGATTTACTTTTGTGTTAATAAGGTGAGGAGTTTTTTTTTTTTTTAGAAAACTTCGTTCTTTCAATCTTTTGAACTCCCTAATTTCTTAAGAATCTCTTTAAATATTAAGAATTTTTTTTTAATCACGCTAAATCCCTTAAAAATTTTATTGAAATTCAAGGCCATGTATTACCTATCCGATCCCTACCTTACCGACATCATTCTCTGCAGCGTTACTTCTAAATTTATTGAGGTATCAAATTGAGAATTTCTAAAAATTAATTTGAAGTATTAAAATTTAGTATTAACGTTGCAGAGTAAAAAATTTCGGCAAGGTAGGAATCGCGTAAGCAATACATGGCCTTAAAATTCCTTAAAGGATTAAAAATAAATATTCTTTACAAATGAATTCTTGTTTACCCCTTATAAGCAAAATTCCTTGAATTCATTTTTATTTCACTGAAATCGTCTTATCTCGAAAAAACTACACATCAATTTTCAAAATTTTTGTACCTTAAGGCCAAGTATTTGTTATCCCATCCCTACTTTACCAACATTTTTTCCCTCAATGTCTTGTATTTTAATTTTAGAAATTTTCCACAATTTAAACGTCATACATCAATTGTCCGATCCCTACCTTGCCGACACCACCCTTCAATGCCATTTCTGCACTTATTGAAATATCGAGGTAAAAATTGGTAACACTGAAGTACGTTCACTAAAGTTACGTTAAATTTATAAATTTTCAAGTCGATATAGCAATAAAAGAAGAAATGGTATTGAAGGAAAAAAATGTCGGTAAAGTAGGAAAATTTTTCATTTCTTTTTTGCACCTCAGAAGTCTATTAATCAGCAAAAAAGTTCCCAAACCCAAGGACCTTTCAATAAAACTTGACTCAGCCGCAGCGTGTCTTCTTTTTGATTAATTTGACATGTACCTTATTAAAATTTCTTTCCAGAACGAAAACGAAAAATATTGTGGAGGTTCGAACAATGTGAGAGAGAGATTTCACCTTTATTTCCTTTCTGTCAGCTTTTATCGACCGCTCTCGCGGTGATAAAAAATATAGCTATATTAATGGATTTTTAAAAGTGCCGGATTTTATAGTATACGAACTTGGTTCGTATCGTGAAAGTTGACGTTGCCGCTGAGCAAAAAGTAATGTTCAACTTTTTATTTTCCATTTCATCCGCATTAAATCGTATCAAGAGCAACGAGCTCTCGTTTTATTAAGGCCATGTATTAGTTATCCGATCCCTACCTTACTGACATTTTTTCTCTGCAACGTTACTACTAAATTTATTAAGGTATCAAATTCAAAGTTTCTAAAATTAAATTTAAACTATTAAAGTACGTTTAACTAGTCCTTAATATTTACATTTATAAACAAAAATTATTTTGAATTTTTTTTCTATTTTAATAGAAATTTAGGACCCGATAAACGTACTTTGATACTTTAAATTAATTTTCGAAATTTTAAATTTGATAGCTCAATAAATTTAGGGGTAATGTTGCAGAGAAAAAAATGTCGGTAAGGTAGTGACCGGATAAGTAATAAATCTCTCTTTCGCACAGTTTAGCCCTTTTCGTGAGGACAGTTTGAATCTTAATGTATCTCACTATCTCACGTGTCGACATTAAGATTTTATTTTCTCTCTTTAAGCCCATGTGTCGGTCAACCGATCTCTACCTTACCGACATTTTTTCTGCAATGCCGTTTCTATTTATTGAGATACCGAGTTGATATTTTCTGAAATTCATGCAGGGTACTGTATGTTTATCTGGTCCTAAATTTAGATTAAAGCAACATTTTTAAAAATATTTTTATAAATGAAAAATATTTAGGACCACATAAATTTACCTTGGTGCATTTACTTTAATTTGACAGATTTTCAACTAAATATCTCAGTAAATGTAAACATAGGATAAGATGAAAAAATGTCGGTAGGGTAGGAATCGCGCAGCTGACACATAGTCTTAATTGAATTCTGCAGTTAAGGCTCCACTCGAACACATATTATAAGACAACCTGCGAGTGTACAATTTAAGAACATGTATTAGTTATCCGATCCCTGCCTTACCGACAATTGTTTTCTCAATGCGATTTCTACATTTATTGAGATATCGTGTTGAAGATTTTTTAAATTAAAGTAAATACACGAAAGTACGTTTATCTAGTTCTAAATATCTAAATTTATAAAAAAAACTTTTAAAAAATTTAAAAAAAAAAAGACTTCTTTTATAATAAAAATTGAAGACCAGGTAAACGTACCTTGTTATGTTTCCTTTAATTTAGGAAATTTTCAACTCTCTATCTCAATAAATGTTCAAATAGCACTGAAAAAAAATGTCGGTAAGATAGGGATTGGGTAACTGATGCATGGACTTAAACTGGTTAACCGTTTATGTTTTACCGCATGCGAAATTCACGAGTAGATGGTAGCCCTGATAGCCCCGAAGAGAAAACATCAGATTTGTTCGTTCTCTTCTTGTTTTATTGTTTCATTCTTTTATTATTTCTTTGCTTTCTGCCCGATAAACTTCACTGCAACGAAGGAAAACGTATCGGGTTTTCAACGTGGACTCAATTTCTCCACATAAACTAAAATCCGTTTTATCTCTTCCTATAAATATTGTGAAATATTCCGCTGCAAAAAATCGGTCGAGGATTTACGTTCCTTCGTTGTTCAATTTTTAAATAAAGAGGAAGGATCCTCCTAAATATTACAAAGTTTTACCAATTAATTTAATTTCATATTATTTATTTAAAAAGTGATTTTAAAAGATTTCAAAAGGTTTTTAAAAATGTCCAGTCTTACAGAAATTAAAAATGATTCTAGCAACTTCTAGTAACTTTGTGTAGTTTCTAGAAAGTTCTAGTAACTTCTAAAAATTCCCTGGTTATCTAGTAATACTTTAAAACTGTAGTAACTATTCGTAAATTCCAGTGTCTTTGGGAAATTATATTAAAATAATTCTTGTGAATTCTTTGAAGTTAAATTTTCTTTTCTCTAGTGAATTCTAGTGATTTTTTTTTCGTTTTTGTACATTCTTAAGAAATCTGGCTCCTTTATGTTCACAGCAGTTTAAATATATTTTTTAAACTCAAAAATAGGTATGTATGAACAAATCTGGTGTGACTAGCCTAATGTTGGCCTATAGTCAAATATTAAATTATGTAATATAAATCTGCATAGGCCACTGATGCACTTTAACCAAAGAGAACAGTTCGCAAACCAACGTAGCTTGCATGAGCTTTATTGTCCTTTTCTTCTGAAAACTATAGAAACCGCGATCTCTATTCTAAATTGCCATTTTCTCACAGACGGAAGGGTACCATGCACAAGTACGACCCACCGTACACGAAGAAACCGGCGCAGAAGAGCTTTAGCGGCCCATCCGATAATCATCATCCAGAGGCTGCACTCGACAGCGTGAACAAGATCATCTCCTTTCGCCCAATGCCTCAATACAGGTACGCTCTCATCATTTTTCCAACTGCACCATTTCTATTCCACTCAGCAAGCAGAATAATCGGCACAGTGTTTGGCACCCACCAAAGTGATCAGAAATTTCTTTAAAATATGTATATGTACTGATATGGTTACCTGGATATCCCTAGATACTCCTAGAATGTACCTAGGATTTTTTTATAGTGTCCCTAGGACTCTCTCGAATATCTAAAGAATGTTCTACAATTTCTCTAGGAGTTTACCAGGAGTACCTAGTATGTCACTAGTATATCCTTAGAAATTAGAATCTCTCCTTAATATTCCTTGAATATCTTTGAAATTTTCCATTAGATCACTATAAAGTCTTAGAATATCCCTAGAATAACAATGAAGTAATAAAAAGGCTCTTGAATGTTATTAGTATACCTTTAGAATATCCGCAGATTCTCCTCAGGAAACCCTAAAGTATTCTTCAGAGTTTGTCTACTGCCCCTAGATTGTGACTATAATGTCCCTTTGATATCCCTAGGTTATCCTAAAATGTGCCTAAGACTTTTTCGAATAACCAAAATTATTTATACAATTTCTTTAGAATGTCACTAGAGTTTCTATACAACATAATTATATGTTCCCTAGAATATACTTGAATGACCCTTAGATTTTTATAATGTCACTAGGATGTTACTAACGTGTCTTTAAAATATTTCAAGAATTATCTTTAAATACCCTCAGTATTCTCTAGTAACTCTGGCGGATCTCTAGAATTTCTTCGAAATATCACTAGGAAATCCCTATCTATAGAATATCCTTAGGATACCTTCGATAATCCTTAAGACTTTCTCTACTGCCCGTTTTGATCATCCCTGGGGTAACCTAGCGATATATCTTTAAATGTCCATAAAATATCAACGATTTCTCTAGTTTATCCTAAAGATATCCCTAGAGTGTCGCAGGTTATTTTTTATTGTCCCAAAATTATCTTAAAGCATTTCTCAAATATATTTTGTGGGATATTCAACGTCCACAGATTATATTTCTAGAATATCC
>JAUESI010000002.1:8404398-8423759 GCA_032275145.1 Synergus laeviventris
ATCATCATCATCATCATCATCCATGTTTCCAAGCTTTTCAGTAACTCATTTTCGGGAAAAAATGGATATAGGCCCCTTTGATATGGAACGCCTCACGTATATATTATATTATCATGTTAAATCATTAATATTATTACCGTGGAGAAAAGGACGAATGTGCAATGAGTATATTATGGGACGAAATTCACCATGTGTACCACTAAAAAAATTTTCATCTCTCAAATTTTGATGAAACTTTGTGTGAGATTGTTGTCGGACAGCGCACTATATCCAATCTGCTTGAAATAAAGGGAAAGTTATTTTTTCCCCGTAATTTTCAATATATTTTAAAGTAAATAAAAAATAAATGTATCATGATATGATACGCCTTGCGCGCGAAAGTACTGATAGCCGCGACTTGTCCAGCATGGTTTTTTTTTTTAAATTTTGACTTCGAATTTCGTAATCAGCGACCTTGAAAACCTCCATCACACAAGAAGCATATATCATTTTAAAGGAAAAAGAATAAACTTTTTTTTAGCTTACTTAGAAAAATATTAAAAAGGAAAATGTCATTATTATCTCCTCTCCATTTGCATATTGGATGTAGTCCGTGTTAGTACAGCAATTTCACAAAGTTTCATAAAAATCGCCGGTACACTTGGTGAATTTTGCCCCATATGTGCTTAATCTTAATGTGTGATTTCTGCTGAAATATGCATGTTATTACTAGTGAGATAAATCAGAGATGCCGCGTTCAGCGTTTTGGCAAGAAAATTGAACAGGTTAGAGAGAAAAGAACGCAGAGAATTACAGGAAACGTTTTGAGGCAATGTGACATTGCAAGTACTTAAGGCACTTTCAGTGAATCGAGTGGCGTGCTTCCAGTAACCAACTGTTTCAGAGTACATTTATCAATTCGCGCACCGAAAAATGGCCGGATTTTTAAACTTGCTTATTTTTTGTGTGAACTCTGTTGCTCATTTTAGAAGTATAGCTTTTTGGGACCTTATAGAATGGATACCGGTCTAGAAGTATGAAACCAGAATTTTTTTGCAAAAATTACACGTCTGTTCTGTTGCATGAAAATGATAAAAAATACTTTATTCAAAGTGACCTCCATTGCTATTGACCCATGTTTCCCACCTCTCCGGAAGGTGATGAATGCTACGCCAATAAAACTGTTCGTCTTTTGAAGCAAACCAGAAGTGATTCGAACAGTTGGTAATCCGAAGGAGTCGCAAGTCTGGAGAATAAGCTGAATGCGCCAGTATCGTCTTCATTCAGTATAAGGTTTGCAATTCGTTTTCTTCGAACTTTTACGGTGGTTTTCCACCATCTTCATTTCTTACATCAAAATTACCACTTCTGAATTTTTTAAACCACTCGAAACACTGTGTTTTGCCAAGAGCATGTTCGCCGTAAGCTTCGACAGACATTCTATGCCATTTTGCACCAGTTCTCTTCAAGTGATAACAAAAAACCAATGCTTGGGCTGTTGTCTACTGACAATTATTCTCAGCTGCTCGAGGGAGAAGATCGCGCTGCAGAAGAGGTCATATGGTCCCTAAACTGATGGCTAGCACCATCTATAGGGAAATTCCGGTTTCATACTTCTAGACCTGATAGATTGCAGTAAGAGGCAGAGCAATTTGGGGCACATTGTAAATGTTTCAATAATTCGGTTTTTTTATATCCGAGATTAAGTACTTCCTAATATAGATTATGTTATAAAGCCATGAAAGCATTATAACAGTATTGAATGGCATTTATAACAAAAACGAAATAGTTTTATATTGAAATGTCCGTTTTTTTAAATTTTATTCTATGCGTTCTAATACCCTATAGTCCTTCCCGGTCAGCCAGGCTAGCCTTAACTCACCAAAACCTCAAATAAGTCCTATCTGGTTTGTCGAAGCAACAATGTGAGTATAGTATGGCCAACAAGAAAAATGGTTGTGCCAACCAATAAAGTAGCGACTCCGACAGCATACCATATACCTATATTATAAGCGAAAGTAGTTGTTTATCGCTACTACCTATGTTTTTTTTTTCATTAAAGGCATTCGCTGAACTTGTTTGCATTCAATGCAAAAAGTTTTTGGCTATTGTGGAACACTAGACTGATCTCTCCAACCTCAAAAAAATCTATTACATAACTTATGAATAGTTTCTTGTATTTTATATTGTTTAATTAGCATACCAGAGTCTGTTCTTTATGTTTTCACAAAACGAAAGTGGTATAGCAGAGATTTCTTTTTCTATTTCTAGCAAGCGATTGTTTTTAGTTTTAAATTCGATTAATAACTTAATTAACTTTAGAAAACTAGCATCTGTACTCTGTCAAAATCGTGTAAAAAAACCATAAGCCAAAAAGAGTGTTCGAGTTTGGTGACAAATTTCTTAAACATCGATATTTGTTATTCTAGAAGTGATGGTGTTTGATTACACTCTCGTTGCCATGCAAAGTTATGGTGAGTAATATCTCACTTGGAGGTCTGTCGATCCATCTGATTATTGTAGGTCAGTCGTGACAAACCTCTCTATCGTGTCGATTAGGTTTTTTATTCCATATATAGTAACCAAAATACTCTAAAGACTCTATAGAATAAAGACTATACATATTAAAGTTCGATCAGCACACATAAAGTTCACATATACAGTTTCTAGCAATGATAAAGTTTTCACACAATCTCACATTTATTTATCTTACACTTTCACACTAAATTTTAAATAAACTCGACTCTACACCGTAAAGTGTTAATTACAATTAATTATATAACCAACAAAGAGTATAAACTCACCCACCATTAAGTACGTGGACTAGGACACTGGCTGATTCAGCTGTCGAAGGAGCGCACGTGTAATTGCCTGAATCGACGGGAAGTGCTCTTGAAATTAACAAGCGCGACGTTCGCGTTTGCTTTTCCGTGACTACACTGATGCCTCCTCGTTGACTGTAGTTTATTACGTGCTCGCCCCTGTACCTGCATAAAAAAATTAAAATATGTCATGAGTTTGATTAAAGTCAGAATAGCGCAACGAGAAACGCGCGGATTAGTAAAATGATATATATATATACCATATATATATATATACATATATATATGCGAGTATAAAGGATGAAAATTTTTAAAATTGGCAATATGTCCCTTATTAGAGCGGCCCAAAAATTACATTATAATTTTCAATGGGCGATTTCACAAATTTCTTCCCTTCAAGAAAATACAATATAAGTATTTTTTTATTTAAACAAAAAATCATTTTTATTTCGTATATCAAACAAACTTTTTGTCTTATATGAACTTTAACACGTAAAATGTGTATACATTATATACTTTTCTCGATTTTGGACCAGAAATCATAACTGCCCAAAATCGCAATATTTAATAGGAACTTTAAGTTTTCGAGTGATGAATTTCTGATAGCTGCAATAAACTAGAAAGCATCAATAGCTTCCTGCAGGAAAAAAAGGGTATTAAATGTCAAAGAACGTCATTTGTAAACGGGATAAGTTACAGAGTTGAATTTCGGAGTAATAAACTTTAAAGTTTAAAGCCTTCTTATACCCGCTATTCGGAATGAACCTCAAGTCACTGTAAAAACTTCTCTACTTTTAGTTCTACATTAAAATAAAAATTCGATAGCTTTCATACATTACTGAAATAGTAAATTACAATACTAGTGCGAGAATGTGATTTTAGCCTTGTGTGAATGTTTGCGCACGAGCAAGTTGAATGTGAAAAGGTCACACAAGGCTGAATTCATATTCTCATACTAGTATCGAACCGTATTTTTTGACACGATGTGAGCGAAGCTTGATTTAGCATAGGCTTTTTTGACCTAGCATGTGCAAAACCCAGCTTTGCACACGGAGTGTCAAAAATGATTCTTTTGTTTAAAAAAAAAATACGTATATATATTGTTTTCTCTTGTAGGGAAAAATTTTGTGAAATCGACCATCGAAAATTACAAAATGTACATGTTTGGGTCACTCTAAATCCTTGAATTATTTATAAGTTTGTGTTCAGGGGTATAATTTTTTTTAATTACATTGTTTCATTATTATTATTTTATTCAATCAAATATTTATGAAGAAAAGAATTAATGTAATTATATTACTGTCATGATGTTTCACAATTTTACATTACATAATCTTAATTGATTTTGAATCTGGTTGCATGTTAAATTTTGAATTCATAACGTAATTCCAATCCGTAGTCTTCGTAAACTTCGTTTGGGTGAATCAGTCAATTTTATTATACAGTATACCGTGCATGAATGCCTTTCTCTGCGAAGTTGGGTGTTTATACGTTTTTCAATGCGGAATCAAGTTATCACCCAACTTCAAGGGGGAAGGCATTCACGCACAGCTAGGGTACTGTTACGCATATGAGGATCGAGTATGTCACTCTTCGCTTTCCATTTTTTTTTCATTTATCACATTTTCCTTTCTAAAAAATTGGCGTGATCAAATATCTCGAAAATCTCACATACAATGTTGTTGCAAACCTGATTGGCTTTTCAATGACTTTTGAAGTCTTGAGAAGGAAAATAAATTAAATGGCACATACGATATTTTTTACAATATATGCATGAATTCAGCTAAAAATTTCAGCCTTTCTTCATTTATGGTATATGCCTATGAAGCGGAATTAAAGTTATATTTTTTACTCTCTATAGGGAGTAAAAAGTGTAAAAACGTACTTTTTATAGTCCTCAGCAGGAAGTGAAAATAGTTTATCCTCGCTTCACAAGAATGAAAAATAGTTGAAATCAAGCATGAATTATAAAAAACAAACTATTTTCGCACATTGTATGTTTGACGAAAACAAATCAACACTAAAAAGTGCACTTTTAAATGACGGCAGGCCATTGTAACGATTCCCGATGGCACCTAGTCCATCGAATAACGTAGTTCCATTAGTTCTCCGGGTTGCCAGGCTCGTTCGATAGTTAATGAATGTTTGAGTTCAACACTCGTATAATCCGTTGGAGATGATGGAAATTGGATTCGAGGGAACCCAATTAAACTCACCAGTAAATGAAGGACGGGGGCTCAGGTGTCTGTTCCACGACACAGGTTAGGTTGATGTCACTTCCACTCTTGATGTAGAGTTCCGCATTCGCAAGTATTTTAGCTTTTGAAACTGAATACAAAAATTATATTGTTATCATCATGATATTGCAAAATGAAAGAAATGTAAGGCTGTTGGAATATATTATAGGCAAAAAGTGTTTTAAAGAATGACTATATAAAAATCTCTATTATATATAGTATGAAGTTATACAGCCTTTATGCAACTTTTGTGTGTGTAAACCCACTTAAATATTATATAGTATAGTTGCAGTAAAAGGTTACTAACCTACTACACTGAGTCTGTAGGCCAAACTAATTTTTGGTTCGGTTGAGACTTGGCACTCGTAGACACCGCTATCACGAACTTGGGACGAACTAATTTTTAATG
Organism: Synergus laeviventris; assembly: GCA_032275145.1. Lineage (NCBI taxonomy): Eukaryota > Metazoa > Arthropoda > Insecta > Hymenoptera > Cynipidae > Synergus > Synergus laeviventris. The sequence goes on from JAUESI010000002.1 coordinate 8,409,846, forward strand.
TCCATTCATCACTCCCATCGCTGTGCAGTGATTGAAATCTCTGATCATTCGTATATGTTAGGATGCCAACAGTCAGAATGTGAAGATCACGTTTTCTAATCCAGGATACCTACAAAAATTAAATCTACTCAACATAAACCCTTCGCATGACAAACCGAGAGAGATATACTATATTATAAGGACACTGTACGTGATGCTATTTGTAGAGTAAAGTGTTTTCTACGTTTTCTAAATTTGGACGCTATCAATATTATAATACAACGCCCTTAAGGTCTATCTCGCACCAGACCCAGAATACATTATAATTCCATGAATTCATCCGGAAAATGGCCGATACGATATACGAAGGCAGAAAATAAAAAAAAAATCTATACTTTATTGACTTGAACTCAGCTTGTGATTTCACAGTTGACGCTTATACGTGAACAATGGTGATTTATTATTGTCGATTACAATCGGCGAGTAGTTCTGAATTGTGTATACGTGTGTTTCGCACGTTATTCGCTGATGCATGTCAAGTTCACTATAATTAAGTAGAATATTATGATCCGTTTTGGTATAATATAAGCAACTAATTGTATACATAAAATGTTCAAGAGTGCAGTAGTATACGCAGCGAGCGTTAATTAATATACTAATACATGACTGGGTCAAAAAATCGAAAGAACTATCATTAAATAAAAGTCTCGATTTTCGTGAGCCACAACATATCGGAATATTATTCAAATTTCACGCACGCATCTAAATGATTACAGTTGAACTTTACATCAACGAATTTATTTTAGAGGCAATAAAGCATCAAATGGATTAAATTAATGTCTCACTAGTAACATCTAATAGCATTCTTAGTACTTACAGCACGATCACCAAGATTGCGAACTCTGCAGTGCAGATAGGCAGTCTGACCGACTGTCGTGATTGTCTCCCGCTTGGTCGAGTTATCGAAGTACGGTTGACTAAAGGGTTGTTCCCAGTATGAAGACGGATGATGTTCCACTACTGAACCGCCTCCGCCCTTCGCTACACATTCTACAAAACAAAGATGACCTTCTTTAGTTTTACCCTTACACACACAAAAAATAAAGTGTAATATTTACCCCAATTTCAGGGTAAATATGTATTATCTGCAACAAAAATTTAACTTATTGTATCTTCTTTTGTTTCGATTCAAAAAAATTTAACTTTACCGACTTGAAAGTTTTATAAGTATATAAATTGTCCACTCTAGTTATTTTTCTGTATTGTAATCGATTTTATATCATTTTAGTACCATTTATAGTTCTCAAACAGGATGGAAATCAGTACCAAACGGAGTAACGGTTATTTTTGTTTCTTCTAACGAATATCGTCTACGCGCGCATCATTTGAGTTCGCTACAGTGAACTGTACCTATTCACTAGAAAAAGCTATACAAAAAACTTGACCAAAATGCCTGAAATAGTAATATGTATAATATTATGGTATCTTGTATAATTCTGATTTTAGACAATCACTCAAGCCATTTCTTTCGATCTTCTCATTTTTATATCCTGTTCCGCCTTATAAGTAGCCATACTTTGCTTGACAATGCTTTGCGTGTCTGAAGTCGTTAATTTCAGCCACACGAGAGACTCTCGTTACGTCCACTGCATCAAGTTGATTTAATCTTGGATGAAACGCCAAAAACCTTATGGACACTCATTTTTGATGACGGCAAATGCTAATAGAACCATAGGCTTAGATTTTATTGCGATAACGCCTTCTGATAGGCTTGGTCTTTTACATTATGTTATAATAGCGACACGTGTTCAGAGTGACTATGTCCCATATATATACATATATATCTACACATGATGACATTCAAAAAGGTTGTAGCGTTTTCATTTTTTAAACGCAAATACAAAATTCTAGCAAATCAGCTCTTGCAAGCATTTTAAATAACTTTAATATTCCTCAATATATACTTTCCTTAGTAGAAATATTTATTATATTATATATATATATATATATAGGGGGGAGAATAGCTATTATTGGGATTATATAAAAACGTTTTCGTGACATAATAAATTGTTACAATTTATCAAATCGCCTGCTCACAGTGGGTCAATCATTATATTTCCTCTAGCACATTATATAAAAAAAAATCATGAAATTGCAAGAAGATACGCCCAAACAATCTATTTATGTAAAAAAAACAACAATTTGCATAATAATAGTGAATTTATTTATTAGTTTAGGTTTCCTATATGAAAAACCAGAATGTAACCTATAAATAAGCAATAAGGGGCTGTTTTTAAAATGGGTCATTTTTTACTTCTGTTATCTGTTATTATCATTATTAAATACTTATTACATGGAAATTCGGTGAACTCACTGTTTCCACAATCAAATGTATTAAGCAAATAATATTTCAGAGAAAATTATTTAAAATCAATTATTATAATAGAATTTTAAACATTTACAATTTGCGGATATATTCTAGTTGAGATTTCTAACAACATTTTCATAAGGGTGCATATTTTTAAAGCCGCCTTAATTTTTTTAGCATTATCTCGAAAAAGTTTTTAAAAATTTCTCTCTTTTACTAATGGATTTGTGGCTCAAGTTACTGTACGCAGGCCTCACATGGGAAAACAATAGGGTACGCAGTGTACCTTTTTGTCGCTTTATAGGGTATATTTTTTTAAACTTAAAGATTTGTATGTAAATTTTTTTTACAAGCATACAAAATTATTTTAAAATATGATAAAATTGGTATTCTTTTAAATAAAAAAATGGAGTTTCAACTAAATGTTTAAAGTATAAATCAATATTTTTGAATTTTTTAAAAAGAGAATTAATTTTTAACCAAAGGAATAGAGAATTTTTTTTTTAAATAGCGGAATACGTAAACTTGCTGTGAATTTGTATCAACGTTTATTGTGCTCATTGAATGAGCACTTTGTTTTCTAGAAGCAAATGTGATTTGCTTTCTTATATAGGAAGCATTTATTAATTAATCAAATGTATTAATATACTTGTCGACGCAAGAAATTTGTTTCTCCTTATACATAAGCGTTGAATTTTGATTATTTGAGAACTTATAGTTGAAAAATGAATTTAAAAAAATGATAACAGTACATAAAACTTGTAAAGTTAAATATTTCTTTAATCCTTGTAAAAAATTCAACATGGTATATAGTGGAATAAGTATATGTCAAATTTCATCAATATATATCTTGTAAGTACACGTTCTCCAGATATACACACACTCATATTAGCTTTGAAATATATATTTTTTTAAAATACAAAGCTTCTTATTCAAAAAGGAAGCAAACAAGAAGAGACTATAGACATTAGAGACTTCAACTGAATATATCGGCTCTGTCTGCGTATAATTGTTAGTAATCTTGAGTACAATTTTCTAAATAGATATATAGAAAGTTAGTTCACAAAGTGTGGTGCATGCGTTATCCTATAGGTGTCGAGATAATTCAACGGGCCATGCCATTTCTAGCGAAGTAGGAAATCGCATGTATCCTACTTCTAGCACCTTCTAATACAAGTGCTTTGCTTAGTGTATCCTTTTATGTCGCCAGCACTAGAGGTGTAAGGGGTTGGTCGAATGCCGTCTTATCGAGATGAGAACACGAAAAGCACTGCTTATCGTCTATCGGCCCCAAGAGGTCGCCCCGTAGAGCTACTCCGGAACGAAAGAAAGAAATAAACCTCAACAACTCGTGTTAGTCGAGACTGCACTTTATGTATATACGCGATCGAGATGAAACATATATCATTATGCTTTTTGCATTTTTTATATGAAGTCATTCGAATTATATAGTTTAATACAATAGAAATAATATGGACTTCGTTATAAATGTGTAAATTCCATACGTCATGCGTTTAGTTGTTGATGTGGTGCTACAGTGGATCGTATCTCTGAAATAGCTACTAGTACCAAATACATTCCCTCTCGTAAACCGCGTGTGCAGCCCAGAAACCATAAAATTATATTATGCTACTATCCGCCAGTATCTAATACAATAACCTCTAGTGCCTGAGGTACCATTTTGGGACGACTAGAAAAATAATCCTAATAATTTTATATATATAACATGACGAAAGCAAACATTAAATCATTTTAGGATAAGATCATTACTAGAACCACCAATTTATAGGCACCCCTGTGTCAACAGTGAAAGGTTTAGATGTATATCGACTAGCTAGCTTAGGATTAAACTTCTGATTAGTATACTTACTTACTTCAGTTTGACATAACAATTTTGAGGAATTATGTTATAAAGAAATTTAAAGTATTTTCTAGAATTTTAAAGAGTTACAAAAATCCTAGGGGACTTCCGAGAATATTAAGGGATTATGGAATTTTGGTATGTGTAAGTTTAAAATGAAAATTTTTATGTATACCATATTTATTTTTCTAGTATCAAATGTGCAGTGACCATTATTGTAATCTTTGCGTACAAAGCTCTGCGATACAAATGAATCTGTTGCAAGCGAACTGCTTCGTGATCTCGCCCTTGTGTTTCTTTGTCGTGACACGCAAATTAGGTTATTCAGAGCAACGTGATTTAGTAACGACGAAATTTCTCACGCGTTGTACTATATATATATATGTCTTGTTATATATCTTTTCTCTCCCTGTTTATACTTCAGTTGCATACATGACTTCCTGGAACATTAGTTAATAAACTTATAAACTTACCGTTTACTTTAATTTCGTTATACTTATACTGTACACGATTCCTTCGAGCTTTACGTTAGTTGACCTTCTCGAAATTAGCATAAGATTCATATATATGAGAGTTGATCTTTTCAATCCTCTAGATGGAGCTCGAATTTGGACTCAAACGAATTTCGTGCAGCGTACCGAATATTTTCTCATGCTGATACAGCACATTGTTTAAAAATATGAGAAAGAGGAACACCTTTGGAATTTTCTTTCTTTACGAGACAGCTGCGAATGTTATTCGACGCGTAATATGTATATACATACATCACAGTTATGTCTTTTGCAACCGCCGTACGTGATAAGAGGTACATCAGCTATTATAGTTATAATCTTATAATAACAGCATCGACATGGGTAGTTTATGTTGCTCAGCTAAGTTAATTGCAACTAATTGCAGTGTCGCTGTTGTCCGAAACAGTGACTTAGAAAACTATAAGTTTTCAGTATTGTTATTATTATTTCTCCTCTTTCATTTAAAAGTAAAGTAATTAAACCAAAAGTATATGTAACGCAGCGAACTCCAAGCACGGAGTTCAGTGACAATGTGCCTGTGCAACGGACACATTTTTTTAGATGAGTTCGAGATCTAAATAATGTGCGTACTACGGAAAAACCCTGGAATTATCAGCGGATCGTGATAATATATATAATATATATATATATGTGGTATATATATTATAGCCGATTAAATAACTTATTTTTACTTAGTAGGTATTTCAATTTGTCTTAAGTACTGTAAAATATAGCAGGCGAGAGTCAATTTGTGCTAGCATGCCAACTTGTGCAGATTACTCCACTGGAACATCGTTATCGGAAATCGGTATTTTTATGGCCTATTTACTTTCTAGTGAATCCAATATTTCCAATTCAGTTAACCCTTTAACAATATAGAGGCTTTAATGGATTAAGGAAATCACTGTCCAATCTTGAAAAGGGATGCAGGTTTACTGTTTCATGATTTCTCTTGAGTCACGTATATAGTACAGTGTTGCGAATAACAGAAAAGATAGAAATTGCTTTTGAATCGGCAAAGCGGTTGAAAACTTCTATAGTTAATAAAATAAAAAATAAAATAAAAATAAAGGAAAACAAAGCGCAATGGGGTCAATTTCAAATATCATTTTGGTACTGTCAAGCTAGACGCCTAGACTACAGAAATGAAACGAATTTGAACTGATACTTGTTTTCTTGTGTGTAGCAGCTAGCCTTTAACTCGTTGCTTCGCTAGTTCCGACATGGGGGCTATACTTTTTTCTCACTCTGCCTATTCTTCTCTCTCTTCTTCTTTCTTTTGTCAGCATCCATAGAAGGAAGCCGGTTCGCATCCGACTGGAAGTTCCGCCGGAAATGCTCGTGACCCAGGCGGAAACTTTTGAAACGGCAACTTTATTAGCTCGAGTGTCTTGAGGGTCGCTGATTCGACCAATTTTGTTCTCCACCTGGTCACGAAAACAGTTCGTATATGTTCAAGTAAACTACCAAGGCAGATTGAAACAAAGGCATCCAACTGTAATCTTGGCTTTCATCCACGGGACAAATCTGCCCAAGTATAAACAGTATTTAATGAAGTGAAGGAAGAATTGCACTAAATGCTTTCAAGAATCTCTTAGCGCTTTATTTCTTTTGTTCCCTGCTTGATAAGATGGAAAATATAATTTAGAAAAATCTTCTCGCTTCGCTCGCGAGATTAAGGATATACGTAATAGGATGTTATTACGGAAATATTTATTAGCTTTTAATATATAAAGAAACCAATTAGTGAAAACACGAAAAAGGGATTATTCTATGAATCAAGAATTTTCATCTTTACATTAAGTGACTTTTGTGCGGACTTTCTATAATCAATAATCCTCACCTACCACCAAACGAGTTGCGAGGTACATATACGTTATATTTTGTTTTATTAATAAAGCGGTCAGTCGATCAATTAATGCACGAAGAAAGGATTATCCTTTGAAACAGTCGCACTCACCGTCACTTGTGACCTAGTAAGTTCGGGTCGGTTTTCTCTATACTCACTTCACTTCATTGTTCATCGGTGAAAATATTCATCACTCATCCTAAAGTTTATCGGTAACAGCTAGGTTCTTGTGCAGTAAGATTGAATTTTGACCTTTAAATAATTACTGCAGATTCATCATTGGATCACCCATATGACATTGACTATCCTCGATTATGTTTTGGTTGTTTACATTATTATTTTAGTTTAATCGGAAAAATCAAAAACGAGAAATTAAAATGATAGCTGTAGATAAGTTGTGCTCATGACAGAACAATTCTTTTAAAAGTATCTATCAATTCTATAGTATATTCTATAGTACGATAGTATGGTATATTGGTAAACATCAAGGAAACTTTAACATCGCGTTTCCGATTATTAATCAAAATGATCACTTGGACCAGTTTCCCCTGCATACATTTCTCAATTTTTTGGCATTGAGACAGCGTTTGAAGGAAAAAATAAACAAGTATCAATTGCTGTAGAAAAAATAAAGGATTTGGAGCCGTATTGACTCGCAGCAGTCGACAACACCATTACACTATGAAACTGAGTGAGTTTAAGTGGAAAAAAGAGTGATAGAAGTGGAAGAAGGCAAAAGGGGTTACGGTTGCGGTTGCGGTCGTTCGGTTGGCAATTACGTGCTTCGAATGATATATCAAACTTAGAGTGAAACCTTGCGTCTTATTTGGTTCCGCGGAGTTTGGTCTCTTAGTTATCTGGTAGAGTGCCAATGGTATAATTTGCCGCTGCCACATTCAATTCTATGAGGTCGGTGCAAAATAATCCTCTATAATTACAGATCGAAAATGTGAGCACGTGTTTCACAAATTTTGACTCTTAAATTACATTTCTACACAGATATAAATGGTTTCACATTAAATGACACTAAATTCTGAGGCGAAAAATTTGTATCCAAAAGTGGATCAAAGCATCAAACAATAGAAAAACAATTGAAATCTACAGGAAAGTGTGAATATAGTTGTTAGTTGTCAATAACTGTTTCTCCATTGTGCGAGCAGTGCTTTATTACTACTACTGACACCTTCAGCTTTAGTGTGTTACAATATAAGAAAACAAGTTACACGCTAGGTGGAAATGTACTCGTATGTAATGGCGTAATTGATTTTGTGAATTTGGCAAAAGGTTAGTTAGTTAGTTAGTTAGTTATGTTAAGTTAAGTTAAGTTAAGTTAAGTTAGTTGTACTGGCTAGTGTTTCTGCCTTATACATATACTATATAATTGTATATTGTATATATAGGTATAATAAATGCCGGGCTTGCTCGAGCATTTTAGGCACAAACTCCATATAAACTCCACAATACTCTGATAGAAAAATCTGAATGAAATTTCATATCAGGTAAATTATGTAAATGAGTTCACATACATTTTAAATTTAAAAAACACCTATGTGAATTAAAGCAGTTAATTCACATTATTTTTAATCTAAATTTATAAACTTTAATATATATAAATGTATAGGCTTTCATATAAAAATTATATGAAATTTCACTAAAATGCTTATGAAGTCATTTGCATTATATTAAATTTCATATAGACTTTTTCTAACAATGTACAAATTTCAAGCATTGCCTGCTCTGCTTTCGCATCGTCCAAAAAAATATTATAATATGTACTAAAGTTTAAAATAAATAATCTACATATAACATTTGCTAAATGTGCCGAAAGCACATTTAGCATCACCTCTAGATTTGCTTGATTACACATCATGCAAAGCCAAAAATCACGTAAATAATTATTGTGGACTGCCCAAAATGCTTTCGCAATGTGAGAATGTTATACCTTGGCGTTTATGGTGCGCACTTATTAACTCACATAATTCGCATAAAGAAGTAAATATACGAATTTTAAGGGTAGGTATACATTTACTTTAAAAAAGACATTGAAAATTTTTGTAATTTGTCAGATGATGTAAGATTGAGAAAACAGTGCTTAAAAACATGATTTTTTCCAAAACATTTTTATTAAACGTTCCAGGTGGAAATGCACGACAGACTCAGTAGGTATGTGTTTGTACTGTCAGATAGTTTGTCATATTATGCTTACTAAAACCCATATATCAGTATTAAATCGTTGTACTGTTGGCAAATAATAATTAAGCAATATGTAATAATATTAATTATACATTGCGAGTATTTTGCCTATAAAGGTATTAATTTATTTTTGCTTCGAGTTAATATTTGATCTTTTTCATGTCTTTGGATTTTCTTCAAACTGCGCAAAATATATAGGAGGACCCCTATTAGTTGTAGATGCAAAACCATAAATCACATAAGGCATAATTGCCGATACATGCGGGTTATATTCGGAGCACTTTATGAAATTGAAAAATCTGAATAAAGAATTTATGCTGCTGTGGTCAAAAGTGGTATCCTAAAGTTTGTGAAATTTCCTTCGAAAACAGTAATGTTAAAGTTTATTTGCTTTGTTTAAATCAAATGACATGCAGTTAAAAAATGATCTCATGCATATCTAAGTTTTCCAACTTTAACCCCCAATACATATTTCAGCAAACCAGACATTATGGTGCTTAATATAGATAATTTTTTAGAGTAATTTTCCGCAGTTTGAAGGAAATCCAAAGACATATGTCATGCTTTGGACAGTGCGGCACTTTTGAAATTAAATATTTTTTAAACTCGGATGAGACGTTTGATAATCGTGAATTTCTTATGTATTTTTTGTTATCACTTGAACGTTTATACAATAAATATACATATTATACTTTGAAAGGGAAGAAATAGATTTTTCACCTAATGAGACGGAAACCAGCAAATACCTATATGTGAAGTCGTGCATAGTCCTGGAATACTGCCAACCACACATGTTAAAACACCACGATCATGTTTTTACAGCGAAAGGCAAAATAAAATGCCGTCTATACTTGAGTTTGTGATAGGTATAGTAGGGTGATCCAAAGTTGCACACCATAGTTATAAATTTATTACTATATTTAAAAGAAAATATGAATCTATGATTAGGAAAAATATAAAAAGTAGAAATGTTTCTTTCTGCTGACTACATGAAACGTATATATATGCGGTGTATCCTTTGATTCCCTTTCCGGATGCCGAATGTTGAAAATCAGGGCTGCCAAAGTAGTGTGTTTAAAACGCGACATAATTTTTGCCATAGCAATAATGTCGGGTCGCAAACATTTCCATCTTTTGGTATCTCTGATTTTCTGCAAGCAGAAAGCGTGATCAGACCTCTTATTAATTTTTGTAAAAATTGCGCACAAAATTGTTCTTCACACTTCGAGACAGACATTCCCCAACACGAATTTTATTCTAATTAACTTCCCATGTGAAAAGTAGATTTATTAAGTGAAGTAGAAACCATTTTGATATCATGCTGAAGTTTTAAGAATAAAATCAACGGAATTGAAAGAAATTATAAAATTTTTTATTTGCGTAATGCGTATATTATCCGCATTTTGTAACAAATGCGCAATTAACATGAAACATTGTGTTGCTGAAATTCATAAACATGAGTGTATCTTGTTTTAATAGCGATTTCAACACTCTTCAGCTTATTAATTTGCCAGGTTCATGGATATTAAAATTTCAGATATTATTCAGAGGGCACCTGTATTGCCTGTTTTTGTGGGCCATAAAATCTGTTCAAATTGTCGGACATGTGTTTTATATCCGCAGAGACTACATGATTGGGGGGGAATCGTGTATCATCTCTCCCCCCCCTCTCTCTCTCTCTCTTTCTCTTGATATTTAGATGTTTATTTTCGTAAATGGAACAACTTTGTAGAAAGGTTTAGCGAATTAATTAGCAAAAGCAGCAGTTAAACAAGCTTACTTGAGTTTTTGATTAAGCTAGATTTCGCTCGTTTCTTGGATTGAAGAAGACGTTCAGATATCTTATAACGAACTGTAAACACCTTCACATACAAAAAAATCTAGTTTGTATCACAGCTTGATAATATCACAACTTAATTTAAATCCGTGTTTTTAGACTTGAAACCAGTCTTAAGCCCAGTTTTTGTCTTAAAACAAGTCTTGAAGTCTATTTTTAGTTTTATTTTGTCTATACGCAAGACATCTTTATCTCAAGACATTTTTCTGTGCGGAAAAAGACAAAAGAGAATTTTTTGCCATCGAAACAAAAGAAGATGCTAGATACTAGAAGCTAATTTTGGTTTTGTTATTTACCATATGTATTTAAATAGAAAAATTGTTAATATAATCCTTACCTCGTTGGTGCGACAAGACTGCTATTAGCGACCAAAGAGCGCTCAACCACCGTCTACGAATTCCCTGCATCCCTGGCTATGATTATTGTACCAAAGATCCAGAGTATGTCTGACACATACAATGTTCAACTTATCCTACACCCAGCCGAATAAACCACTGATGCCTTCGTTCATGTTATCCTTGCTTGTTAGTTTTAACCAGATGATTTTCTTGTTGCCAAAGACCAAACTGTGCACAGGGTCCCAGACAACGATCTGGCTAGCGTTTAAGGTCATCATAAAATCAAAACCGGGTATGTCCACGCACTGAGTACAACTTGCAAATTCGCGCACAATTAGACGATTACGCAATTACACAATTTCACGACTACGCAACATAGTACATCCATTTTTCGTTCACTTATTGTTTGCTGATGCATTGTTAAAAGTTGGTCGTGTCAAGTAGTTTGTCATTCAAAAGTATTCCAATTACGTTTAATGACTGATGAAAATTCTGCATAAACTTTATACATATGTAAATTCCACTTGAGTAGAAATCCAACCATCGTTTTCTCCAACGAAACTGCACTCCATAAATTGCATGTAACGGCGTAGATCTCTATTGCGATACAGTAAACATTAAGTTCTGTATTACATGCTGCTTTATTTTTGCTTGGCTTTTTTATCAAAATGTCCCATTACTGATCCGGTCATTCATTGGAATCTGAAACAAAAGCATTGCATCTTATACAAAATATAACTTGTGCTAACAGCTTTTGTATATTATCTTTATCTATACTAATATTATAAAGGGAATATATAAGACTCATCACCAACTATGTCGTATTCAAGAAATTAGATATTATCAATCTTCTGAAATGCTCTACCCGGTCGTTTTTAACATAAGGGACATTTTAAAAACATCTTTCAACTTTGCGCCTACTAGAAAGTTGACCTATAATTATATTTTAGTATTTCGGGATAAATGACATCCGAATGTTTTCGTTTAAAAATGTTATGATATTCATTAATTTATTAGTGGTGTGAGCAAAGTGCATGAATTTTCATTTGTTCGGAAAATGATTCGAGAGGTTTGAATTGTAGAGTGTACGCTACTTGAATGGAATTTGTTTGTATACTTAATGTTGACACTGATGCCAAATTGAAAAGCATAAGAAGGATAAGTTTATGGAATTAGGGTATTTGCTGAAACAAAATTGAACCACAATTGCTTCATCTATGCTAATACGAACATCGGGAGCAATTAAATTGATATTCAGGTTTGACATTGATTATGCCAGCTAACATGTAGCTGAAGTTCAAAATCAGTTTGTGAGAAAATGAGCTGCAATGAAACTGAAAGTACCCTATTAGCTTTATTTCTGTGTAGTGCTTAAGACGCGTTTCTGAATCTATCGATACTATAATCATGTCTTGCTAGCAATTGGAAGTGGGTTTATAATTTATATTTTTTTAAAAAAGTTTTTATTAAAGATTCTCCATCTCAAGTCAATTTTAAACATTGTGTGCGTTCTCACTTGATATTATTCTAAGAAAATCTCGAATTTTTCTTTAATCACCGCGATTACATCACTATAACTCAAAATGTCGGAAATTTTGCCGGATCGTGCTCGCCCTGGCAGTTAAAAATAATTCCTTCTACATGGAAGTCTATGTATATATTTTTTTAGCATTTATGCATCCCTATCTATTATATCACTTTTTTAAATACTTTTTTTGCTAACTATTGAAAGTTAAATTGATCATTTATTGTCAATTTTTTCTCTCCAATATTAAAAAAATTAATAAATGTCCGCCCAATCCGCACTATGCTGTAACTCTCATTCTGCGTTATCTTCGCTTTACAGATCTCAAGTGGTTGGATTGTAATTCCAATTCAGGCGGTTCTACTATAGTGACGAGGTGTAATTGGAAATTTTCGAGTTGAGAGTCTCAGATGCCTCCTACTTTTCATACTTTCGAGTTTGCTGTTTAAAAGATCTTAACGCGGCAAACCAAAAATAGAGGGCGAAAAGGTATAAACTATTCGCGACATGCCAAATCATTTCTCAAAGATAGTTCTGTAATTCTAGGAATATGTACCATAAATGAACATAGTTGACAGTTATCAACTGTTTCTTCATTGACGCACACTTAAATTTTTTTGTATTTATCTTATAGGAAATATAAGCAAAGTGTTAATAGATTAATTAGATATTTAGATATAATTTTTCATTGCAAATTTACAAAATAAAAAATCTCATGTTTTCTAAAAAATTGGAATATATATTTCGGAAACTAAAACACAACGTCTGAGGCCTTTTTTGTTGGGCATCCACGTTCGTTGGCATAGATAGTAGAATGTACGAAGTCTTTTCCACTCTACTTTTTGGATAGAATTCAAAGAATACAAAGTTAGAAGAAAACGCAATTGAAATAATTCTCAGCAATAAAGCTGAACACGTAACTGCAATATATGTAAGTATAAAATATAGCTTGTTCATGACCAAGAATAAAGAATGGAGGATATTATGAAAATACTTGATAACATTAGAATGAAGCTTCAGTTTCTCTCTCTATATATATGTATATATAACTTGAGCTGTGCTCGTTTAGAAGTGGCTGCTTCAATCAGTGCTTTCTTAAATCCTTTTAGAAGATGAGAATTAAACTGAAAATATATGTATGATTAAATATTTAAGTATGCGATTAATTCCACGAAAGATTAACTAAAGTAATAGCATTTCAGTTAGCAGCTTACGAGAGAGAACTTAACATAATCAGGTAAGCCCTGACTGTTTGCCCTTAAAGGAATAACTAATATTATTGGATCGATAGGTGATGTTTTTCTAAATGAGACTTGAAAAACTCGATCGCAGTAGAATCTAGCAGCCGAACCGAGAAAGAAGAGATCTTTATCACTTAAACTTTTTGCAAATATTTAGGATAGCATTTCAACGTGCGCGTAAACATCTCGATTAACAGAAATCAATCAGTAT
>JAUESI010000002.1:8430291-8444365 GCA_032275145.1 Synergus laeviventris
TTTTCAAGTGGTTTCATTAGAGGATTTCAAGGAATTAAAAAAAATTTGGATTGTTTTGTAATGGGCAGCAGTTTAATTGAAATCTTCCTTCGGAATTAACAGGAATGAAACTTTTTGGTTTGGATATAAATTCCAGAATGATTCGGAATGAATTCCCAATCCGAGACTTTTACCAGGGACGTTGACAGACGGATGTTGGGGTTGACGAGCTCGTAATTCGAGCCGGTCAGTGAGCGATAACTAATTTGCCATATGTAACAACCTAAATCCAATGTTTCGCATACTCTGCATGCAGTGGTTCTATGTATATTGTATAATAATTTTATATCTGCATACTACTTTAGGGGGTGTAGGTTTAGTGCTCGATGTCGTTATATTGTTTTACGTCATAACCTATGAATTAAAGGGGAATTCTGTATACGAAACAACTTTCAAAATAGCAGTATACGACTCTTATTCAATGTCGAACTAGATTTATGTCGCGGAAATCGGAAATAAAATACCAAGCGTACGCTTGTTATTTGCAAATTCGTTCAACAAATAATCCATGCACGATCTGCAGCACGCACAGAAAAAAAAGTTGACCTGCTACAACTAAACAATTCCTTGTAAGGAAAAGAAACAAGAAATTCAGGCAAATCTCTGGAACAGCTACAGTGAATATTATTTACCATTTATCCTGTTTTATAACGATATGGTGCATATGTCAATGGAAATATTAGTATCCATAGCTGCAGGGAAAAGAGATATTGAAACATAAAATGCCATCAGTGCAAGCAGCTGTCTGACAGTTTTGAGCTTTTCTAGTATTTTAGAAGCTTTTGATCAATTTGGATCAGAACCAATGTTAATATTAATAAGTGATCGTATGTACCTATAGGTTCATAGGTAACAACAATAATTTGCAGGTACGCTTCAGTCGCATTGAATTAGAATATCAATTAGGAACGCGATAAAAGCAGCGCATCCGGATATATTCAGTCTAAATTTAATTGGTCACTGACTTAAATATTCAAGATATTTCAACCTAAATATCTAGATACTAACTTCGAATAATAAAATAATTAGGCTGAATACATTCACCGAGAAAATAGGATTGAACTGTTTAACATCTTGGAAGGTTATATATAATTATGCGGTCTTACTTTAGATATTAAACCATACAATCTGGATGCTTTTAAACCGTATTTCATAATCTGAATGTTAATTTTTTAAATTCTGGATTATAAAACTCAAAATCTAGATTATACGGCTTATTATCTATGGATCGCTGTGCCGAATCGTGTGATACATTTTTCTCAGTGTTTGTATAAATTCAATTTTTTGATTATCTATATTTTTCTCCGTGCATTGTATCGACGAATTCTCATTGCACAAAATAAAATCGTAGTCGCACTCTCGTTTAATTATTTTGAGATAGAAAACTTTATTTTAGAAATAATTAAAAATTGGACCTTTGTAATAAAATGTCCCATCTATAAGCGCGCAGCCTAGGTCGCAGAGCTGTCAGGACTCAGCTTTTGATGAAATTAGTTAAATTATATAAAGCCGGGCACCAGTTTATAGTTTGCTAAAACTAACAATGAGTTAAATATTTCAAATTAGAGAACAAAATTCCTATGAAGGAAACAGGGTAGGTTCATTGGGTGAACTAAAAATAATGAGAACTTCCAAGAACATCTGGTTTAATTAAATCTGTTTTATTCCGGAATATTTTTCCGAACCAAACGATTTTATTTTGATCTAACATAATCCAAAGTCGAACCAAAGATTACTATCTGAATAAATCTGATCTAATCCGCATTTGAAACAAGGACGTCAATCCGACCGAATACGATTTAATCCCAGGTGAAACTCAAAATTTCTATCAGACTCAATCCGATCTAATCCGATATTTAGGTAATGCTTACAATCTAAGGATTCGAAGGATAAAATTCGATCAGATTCATTCCCGATTTACACGACTTTTAACTATATTATTTTTTTAAAAAGTAAATATTGTTAAAAAAAACGCGGGTTATACAAATGTGCTCACATGCCCTTAAAGCATTAATTAAAATTTTTTCCCAAGTCTGCCATACACAAGCATCTGCAAGCTGCCGACTATACGATTCTTCTATATAGTATAACTACGTGTATCAAAACATGTAAAAATCGTTAAAATAATGTCGATGGCTTAGCTTCGCCTGAGGGCCTATTTTCATTCTTTTCGAGAAATAAAGGCGGAAACGGTAGATTATTGGATAACGGACTGCGAGCTCACCAGCTACATTATGCATGCCATTTCCTTCTTTTCTGTGATCCATTTTTTCCGGCTCTATATCTTCATCTCTCTATATCCACTCCCTTCTCTCAATTCCGCACGTACTGCTCGCTTGGATTCGCATTTGACACACAGTTCATGCATTCGAGCCTGTTTCTGACAGTTTTAAATCTATATGCACATTCCATAATCATTAAATAATATGATTAACTGAACGTCGAGTAAATATACGAGTACACTTGCATACATATAGAGATTGAAAATGAATATATGTGTAATAATATTATAGGGACACATCTAACGCTTAGACTATGGTATATCGTATAAGGTTTGCCCCTGTGCAGTTGAAGTAAGCCAATATTTGTCTGTGCAGCTACCTTTTAACTTGGGCGATAGTTTTTGAAAGAAAAATTATGATTCGACTTGTACTATATGTATACGCGAAAAATTATTATATCTAGAGCGTGACACATATATATTCAATAATGAGCTATCTGATTTGTATCAACAAGTGTTGAAATGTAAAGCTTATATGCTTGTAAAAAACAGCTCGATAATTTTCTTCGTAAAGGATCGTGTTTTGACGAGCGAACTACTACTCGAGCAGAGATCTCGGTTATCGAGTTTCATATCGAAGCAGAGCAGCGAGCGACCCTCTTACGCTTTTCACTGCAAACGTCACGCCGCCGCGCTGTTTCTTCCCCCCCCCCCCACCACCCATCTTCTTGTACGATCGCACTAACAGCTGTTGCTAACCTATTGGCGGTATCCAAAACCACCTAACATGGTACCATCTGTGTGACTCGGTTGTTCTGCACCAGCAGGAAAAACGTTTTTCTCTTATGACCTGCTTGATCTCCTAAATGGTCGACTCTTGGCGCAAAGCATCAAATTTTCAATACTTTTCATTTCATTTCAGTTTCGACGTTCCTCAGCATGAGTTATTTCATCGTTCGATATTCAACATTGAAATACAATTTTGCAGGAAATTAACGTGAGTTTTCGAAATATACTCGTAGATTCTTATATGATATAGGCACTCTGCTAAATTTCTTCTCTGGCCGAATATTTTCTTTCCTTGAAAATCTCATTTTTCCACTAAATTCGCATTAGAGTGCGTTATGGTCGTTTCAGGATATGGTCCACTTGTATAGGAGAAAATTCTTCATATTTTTCCTTCAAGGCAATAAAAGCTAAAACCGTTTCGAAATAGTTCTGGCTCGAATGACTACATCCTATCCTTCTATAGTGTTCGCGTGCTAGAATCCTTCTTTTCCACGGTGCGGCAATGATGGTGCACTGCACACTGCACAATTGCACATTGTACCCTGCACAGTAACACACCGAGAATAAGGCGTAGGTACCTTGGAAGTTGACGAGCATGTATAAGGTAGATGGCATGATGCCAGAGCAGCTAAACCACAAGAGTATCATGTTTGTGTCCATCGTGGACTTTTTAAATTTTACAATTTGTGCTCCTCATGAACTTTTACCCTATATTGTTCAAACGCTAACGGGAAGGTGAGATTCGGCTGCTCGCGTACAATTTGTCTGAACAAGCTTGTGAACTTGTATCATGTCTAAACTTGAAAATTGTAATCATACTTTGCAAAGTGCTAACAAGAGTTTTCGAGCTTATTATTTACATCACAATGTAGCAGTCAGATGATATAGTAAACAGATAGGAAATAAAACTATTTTCACCTTCAGGAGTCTCCGATATTTTAGCTGCATTTCTGTATAAACGGCAGGATAATATGGGGAAGTTTATATTAATCACCAAAATCATTCGTCGGGTCCTCTTTTCTACACAGAGAAAACAGATGTGAAAATCCGTTGCAGAGTTTCTATAACCAGGATAAAAATTAGCCTTATTATGGCGACTACTTCACCCGGGAATTGGTTAAAAATTGACGTAACATGTACTACAAAACTTATCTTATGCCACTTCCTGAAAATCAACTGATAGCATGGAAAGTCACCGTATTGGTTAATTAATGAGATCAAAAACTATGGCTGCCGTGCATATTGCTGTCAACTGTGTAAATTATGAGTATTGCTTCGTATAATAAATTTTGCATATCGAGATTTACTCGAGGCGTATTTAGTTTTAAAAATTTTAATTCGATTTTACAATATTTTGGAAAAATTTTGAAACGCTTGACACGCTTTAGGAGTACAAAGTGATGAGTTTATATTAGCCCATGCGACGCTGGATTAAAAGTTGAATACGCACATACCGGACATATGTTTTTCATCCAATTTTTGCAGAGGATTGAATTGGTTTGAAGTATCAGTCGTCTACTCTGACGAATTTATATTTTCATCGTTTTGGCTTTACTGCTCGCCACTGGATAAAAAAAATATTGCGACTATGAATATTGATGCATTCTAATTATTATATAAAAATTTAATTACGAGTAAAATTTAGAATTGTACATAGAGTTATGAACTTTTGATCATCGCATCGAGTTTTATTTCACCTGATGGAAGATATAGGTATATTTCAGTTAAAACAAAACTTTGAAAACTTTGTTCTTGTAGCGAACACAGCAAATTCAACTGTTGGATTCAGTAGTTATTCTTTTGATAGCTTTAAAGTCTCCACCATCTCGCGTTTACATTTTAGTAGTAATGTACCTTCGTTTCTGCGATAACGAGTTACTTTTCAAGAGTATAGCACCTAACAACTAGTTTTACGAGTTCCTGCGAGTACAAAAAGTAAACTCGCCTATACACTGAAAAGAAGTAAAGTCTACTTTAGATCGTCAAGATCGAGAGAGGAAAAAGAGAAATAAAAATTAAATAGAAACAATGGTAAATATGGTTTATGTTTGTGTAGAACCGTGGAAAACTGTGCATATTACATCATGTAATAGTTAAGCAAATTATAGATAGTAAAATTAATAGAATGCGACAGTTAAGTTATAAAGTGGTATATCAAAAATAAATTTTAAAAAATAAATTAAAAAAAATTTCCAACGACACTAATAATAACTGATGTAGAGAGATGAAGGGATTCGAAAGCATTTTTATTTCTATAGCTACATTTTAGCAGTTTCCAAGCATTAGAGTTGCGCCGCGGGAAATGTAAAAATGAAACAATAAAGAAAACGAAGCGAGTTTCGGTCGCTGAGTAGAGAAAAAAAATTCGAGTTCTTCAAGTCCCTCGGGTTATAAGGGTTATCGTTCCGAGGCCAACTGGCCGAGATACTCGTCCAAATAGACGGGCACGTTTCTCTGCGATATCTCGCGCTGCACACGAATGAAAAGATCTTGAAACGCTTGCGAAATACCTTCCCTGTAAAAGGGGTGCTTTCAAACTGCGAGAGAGAAAGGATATATGTATAAAGAAGAAAGGCACCCTACTAGGAGTGTATTGACGGAACGCTCCACAAGTTTTTTCTTTCCTTTTTTCTTGTGAGACGAAAAATCAGTTTAACTGCGCGTTTCCTTATTTCTTGTCCATTAAGGCGTCAGCTGTCGCCCTTCTTTTCTTGCCTATCCCTATTTTTTCCAATCTTATACGTTCAAAATAAGAGATAATAAGTATATGATTAGGAAGGAGATTCTGCCTAAACCCGTTTCTTGCTAGAAAAGTTTGCTTCCTTCAGTAACAAAAAAATTAAATATTTCAAGTAATAAGATGTTTCCAATAGATATAATATACTTTCTCTTCCATCACGTGCAAAAACTCAATAAACCTTGAAAATATCAGAAGTCAAGTCGGTTCGACATGTCAAGGGGAGGATGATTTTGGTTTGAAGGCACCATAAAGATAATCCTATCCTCTGTTTTCTCCCATCACAAAGTCTTTCGCCTGACAAGCATCCATGCGGAAAGTCAAGTAATAGAAAGTATATACCTATGTATATGTGTTGCAATATATGTACCATATATATATATATATATATATATATATAGTTTCGTAAATAGTAAAAACTTGTTTACACCTCATACAATGAAACATATGATTTACACTGTATATAATAGTGTTTTTCTTCGTTTAATGGACAATATTGGAATTTTTATATTATATATTCTTGACTTGAAATTATACTTACAAAGTCGATATAAAGCAATCCGCGATAGTAATATATATGAAAAATCGATTTCAAACGAGTATCGTGAAATTCACCAATGGCTATCACAAAAGCAATGAGTCTGCTACTCTTACAGCGATTTTCTTCTGATAAAGATAATAGCGACTCTAAAGCACAGCTGGGACCACGTGATAATATGAATTCCGAAGGAATTTCACAGATTCTACGACAGCTGCTCTGAGTTCTGACCGTGGCGTGGGATCGAACCAATTCTATGTATATACATACATATACGACTTTTCATTTTTTGTTGGTACATAAACTTTCCTGCTTTAGAAACTTATTGTATATTAACCATGCTCACGCACTCTCTTTTATTCGAAAATTATAGGTTAGACATTTCATAGAACTCGGGAATATGTCATGATGGTATCGAGTCAGATCTTTGGGCTGAGTGATTGACTTGATTACACAAATCCCCTTTGAATCCACCGGATCCTCGTTTTCCATCAAATAAAATAAATGACCATCTTTTTATTTCCGGGTAAAACCCCGCGCAACACTCTGCGTAACTACAAGAAAACGAGCATTGGAATTTGGAACACACCACCGCACACGCACCACTGACGATCAGAAAAACAGAGAAGAGAGAGATGGCATTTCGGGGCCCACAAGCGGCGAAGTCATAACGCGTCGTGTCGCGTCACCCTACCCGTGTGTGGTAAGTGAATCCCAATGCCGCGCTCCCGCGTAATATATCCCGTAATGATAGATAACCCTGTTCCTGAATTAGAGTGCCGCCTCGATATTGAGCTTTGTATAATAATTTAGTTGATATTTAAGGATTATGCAGAGAACACATATAACGTATATTACGAACAGAAATTGAGTTGTAATGATGTAAGTTAATACATGAATTAAAATTTGCTAGTCTGATAACAAATTTTAGCTGTTAATTTTTCGTTGCGTAAAATAATTATTTTTAAAATTGAAAATTCCTGGGGTCCTATTTGTTTCCTTGGACTTAACAAAGCGTAAGGAAAAAGTTTTATTACAATAAAAAAATTGTTTAATGCTCTGCGCAGCCGAAATCAGTGGAAAATCTCCTTAAAAGACGAGTTTTTTTTTCGAATTAACTTGATAAATATCGGATATATCGAAAAAATCCTTCAAGGCTGTTGCAAAGGTTTCAAGAAAATGTGCATGAGCTCCCAAAAAAAGGCGAAATCTGTAGATTACTTTAATCTGACATGTAAATTCGTATGTCAGATTCTGAGTCTGCAAAAATACACGGTTTGAATTGCCGTTTGGCAGAGGGTGGGGGGGGGGTCTCTCTCAATATATGAGGCAGGTCGCTGGCTGACTTTTTTGAACCAATTTTTTTGCGCGATTTGCGTAAGTGCTCGGGTTTTTGGATGAATAGTAAGAATTATAAAAATGTTTACTATCAGTGAAACACCCCGCGAATGAAGTGCGGCGCTTTCTCCGATTTAAAAAGGGACTTGGGAAAATGTAAGAATTGCGCACTCTTTTTCTCTTCAACATCAAAAGACTGTCGGTACCCTTCTCTCACTCGCATATTCACACATTCCATTTTAACTAAACTAATTAGTTTGTTCGAAAAACAGTCAGTCAGCGAACTGCCTCTCATATTGAGACCCCCACCCCCCTGCCAAACGGCACTTCAAACTGTTTATTTTTGCGGTCTCACAGAATCTGTCCTATGAATGCATGTCAGACTGGCGGATTAGAGTAATCTACAGCAATTAAAAATTTGTTGAAAACTTTGCAACAGCCTTAACATAAAATATGTATTTTTTTATCTTGAATCATTTTTATTCTTAATAATTTTTCAATAGGATAATAGTTTTCAATAACTTTAGATATTTATGATGAAAATAGATAAAAATTCTCTTTTCTTGTTGGAATTTTTTTCCTTATTTTGACACTTTGCGGGGCATTCAAACATTTTTGGATTGTAATGTAACACTTTTCTTCTTTTTGGTAATAAGGAAAAAAATAGGACCCCAGGCAGTTCCGCAAAATGTTGATGTTTCTCATTTTCACCTGTTGGTATATGACTACTAGATTTCTACAGCTACTCTGATTGGCCTATAGCGGAAAGGGAACACTAGATTGATGTGTGGGAACAATCCCAGTCGGAACGAAATTAAAGGATGTGTTTAGAATAGTCCAATGTTCCAGAAACTTTTTTAGAACGTTTTCAAAATAGTCTAGGACTTTAAATTTCTTTTACAATGAAAAATGTATAAATCCAAAGAAATAATATCCATAGGAAAGTAAAATAGGCGAAATATTTTATATTATAAGTTCGTTTGCAAATCTGGTAGAATTACGAAAAACAGTGAACAATATTTTGATGGTCGCAAGCGTAAATTTCTTCTCCCATCTACGCGGCATTGTAAATTTTCAAATCACAATATTCCTTAAGGCCGACTATTCAATATGCGATATTTGTCCTTTTTTTAGACCTTGAAACAATCCTAAGTTTTGTTAGTTTACGACTTATCTTATTTTCCCGGTTTTTTTTATATCTGTCCTCTCTGGTTGGGCAATGACCATTTAGCTTTAGATGTTGAAGAATCCGTCGCTTTTGTCCGTCTACCTCGTTCTATACAACGACCACGAGGAAACTGTAATTGAAACATTTCTCAAAACCAAGCTTCTACGACAGACCCTACTGTAGAAGAAACTTTATGACTCTTGCTCACGACTCACCCGAGAGCCGATGCGATTGCTTCTCTTTACGAGAGATTCTTTCGTTAAGATTGTAATATTATATATCCAGTAATCTACTGAAATCCACTCTTATATCTTATATGTATATGTATATATATATATATGCTTATGTTATATTAATTAATATTTATGCTGGAAACCTTTTTATTTTATTATATGCTCAGATGATATTTTTATAGAGTTACATATATGTATGGTATATGTTAATGATCAAAATATTCTCATATTGTTCATGGTCAAAATAGTGCTTCGCGATATTTATATGCAAAGCTACGAATAATTTTCAGAATACTATATATATACTATATATAAATATATATAAACTATAACTTGTTATGTGTAGGACATAACAAAAAAAAATAGTGGACATCATGACACCAAATATTAATAAACGTTGTTCTCATGTACTATCTATAAATTTCTATGTCAGTTTTTAAATTAAACTGACATTTTTGGTTCAACGAAGAAAAATATGTTTTCTGATGAAACAATCAAACGTAAACATTTCATTAAATCCATCTGAAATTTTTTAAGTGCTACTCATCAATAAGTAATTGCTGAAATTTGTACAAATACTGGTCATCTGAGTCTGACCAAATGATATATGGACCCCTGTAGAAATTCACATGTAGCCGTCAATCTAAATCACGTAGCTTCGGCTTCGGCTTCGGCGTCGCGCAGTTCCCGAGTGGAAACCTCGAATCGCGAAACGACGACGACGAGCGGAACTTGATGGAAATTGATGTCTAATATGTCGCTTCCCCGTAGTATCGCTCCATCTCCACTTCGGATGGACGAAATTGCTAGCGCCGTAATTTTGCACCCCATGCGCCAAATCTATCTTCGTTAAGTGTCGCGGAAGCTTGCCATAATTACCCTTTAATTTCATTGACCGCGCGCACATATATAGTGGAGCTTTCACCTTTATACTTATATTGTCTCGGTATAGTTTCACTGAGTAATCGAAACTATTGTGTCTATAAACCAAACGATGATGATTTCGATAACCTTTTCACAAATATGTTATTGAAGCCCTACGTCTACAGATAATATTGTTAATTTTAATAATTAAATAACTATCAAAATTACATTGGTCTTAATCTTTTCACTCCCGTCCAATAGTTCGTTATCAGAATATGAATTCTATATTTACATATTAATGTCGAGGATTAGAAAAAAGCTAGCCAAAATTTCAGATTTTTAATTTTAATTTTGACTAGTGCAGTCGAAGAGTTATCTGCCCTACTGACCCAGATTTATGTCAGCGGGAGTCAAATAAGGGTTCAGGAACCCATTCTCATCATAAAACTCGCGCTCAATTTATAGTCCACACATGGGTTTTTCAAATATTTATTATTATTTATTATAATTTAAACAAAAAACACGTATTCTATGAAAACAAGTTCAAGAGAAAATTTCCACAACTTTTTTTAGCGAAATAACTTTCCTATTCTGAACATTTTTTTTATCACACATCGTTTGACTGGAAAAGCACAATTATTAATTATAGAGTATACCATTTTTGTTCCATGGATAAAATCAAAACCGTTTGTCAAAAATAATTGATTATGATGAGAATGCGTAAAAAAGGACACCATTATAATGGTAATATCTAATATATTGAAAAGTTACATCTTTGTTGCTGTGCGACACTGGCTTCAATTTCCACTAACCGCTCTACACAGACTCATTCTGAAGGACAAATTGAATGGTCCGTCGTCGCGTCGTATGAGGAGGATGAGGAGAAAGATGTGCAAGAGAAGGAGGGTGGGTGGCCTCCATCCAATTTGCAATGCACGAGAGGTATACTCGGGAAACCCTTCACCATTCCCAGCATTCCATTTAGGGAACTTGAAAATACGCTTTTGATAATAATTTTATAATATCTCGTTGTGTCGGTTGCGCTCGAAAGACAAATAGCACTCTCCATCTTAAATCCGACATGGTTTTCGCATATCGGGGTTTATCGCCTTACGTTCAATGCTTTTGTA
Source organism: Synergus laeviventris (assembly GCA_032275145.1). Classification (NCBI taxonomy): domain Eukaryota; kingdom Metazoa; phylum Arthropoda; class Insecta; order Hymenoptera; family Cynipidae; genus Synergus; species Synergus laeviventris. The sequence goes on from JAUESI010000002.1 coordinate 8,441,349, forward strand.
TAAGTATAAGTTGAAGAAAAGCTAAGCCATAGTAATTATGTTCCGTATAGAATATCTAATATACGTCATAGGTTCATCGTCGTTCTTAAAAGATTTCCTCTACCATACAATCTTGGCAGTGAAAAGCAAACAATGTATTCTGGCAATATAAGTCTATAATTAATAATCCGCGTCCTAGCTGTCTGTCGGTCTCTTTCAGAAATTCAACATTACTGGAGCAAAAAATGACGACGTTATCGATTTGAAAAATAATTTGGTTTAAAAATATTGTTTAATTGAAAAACTGTTAAGTATGAAGCTTTTTATATAGCGATTTCAGTTTTAGCCAGAAATTCATTTTCAATTACTGAGCTAAATTTGAATGAAAAGCGCTTTAATAATTTACGCGATCATAAAGGAAAGATTCTATAAAATCCACACAATTAACTGACGCGATATAAAAAAGATATAGGTTGCTGTTTGCTCCACGCCAGTTTTTTCAAACTTATACGTGGCTTGATGAATATGCGAATTTAATGAGAACATATGTTATTTAAGATGAAAACAAAATTGAGTTGGCAAGCTCTATAAAAATCATTTAATTTGATTTAGCATGGTTTTATCAAGACTTTTCATAATATTGACATTTTATAATAATTATATTTAACAGCTGAATTTCGGAGAAATTGTATTTCCATTTTGTTCACTATAAAATAACCTATTTCAAACATAAGAAGCAACGATACTATTGCATATTGCTATTAACTTGGTTTGGTCACTTCATCTTTGGTGAAGACTTCGAATTGAAATCCTATCTGAATGAGTTAATCCGAAAAAACTTTTTAATCCGAATTATTCCGAACTTTTAACCCGAATGAATCAGATCGCGCGCACCGAATTGTTTTTAGGTTTTTGGTATAAATTATTTAATATATTTCTATTTTAGTACTTTAACAAAAAAAGTCTAGTTTTTATTATAACTTGTTTTTGTTACACCTTAATTTAGGTCTGTTAAATATGTTTAATGATATTTAGTTGAAAATTTAATGAATGGCCATATTGGATCAATCTCTTTTCTCCGTTTCGTGAGTCGTAACCGTCATGCGTGAATTTGTCAAAAAAATCAATATCTACTATACCATCCACTTTTCAATGTTATGGTGAGCACTTTCGCAAGGCTTTAACGTTTCCCGCTGTACGCAGCTGGGTTACTGCACGGGATCCTTCAAAGTTTCCCATGCCAGCGAGTGTTTCAGAACGGCAAATTCTTTTACCAAATTCCTGCAGAGCTAAGCACCGCCAAAGCTAGGGTCGTGTACATGAATTGAAATAACATTTTCATATTGACCCATAACTTTGTATGATTTTCGTTTTCCATTTATCGAATGATCGTCGAACAAGGTTGAACTTGATTATAGGGTGATGACAGAAGGAGGCATAGACTATAGCAGGATGATGTGTCTAAGGGTGAATGCGGAGGAGCGGACTGCTCTGTTTGCTAATTACTTGGCGTCGGCACATTTGCATCCACGTTCGGGCCCGCCCTCATGGCTGGTGACTTTAGCCTTCTCATTAAACGTAATTGTTTGCAATAATTTGATGCCACCTGTCTCCCTCCGTCGCGTCGCGTCGTTGCCGAAGCAACTTCTACTCACCTATTCACCGACTCACCGACTCACCGACTCAACTCTATATAGTCTACACCTCAAATAAGCGACGCGTCGCATCCACTCGAGGTCTGTCCTGCCTTGGTGCGACAATGCATTCCAGCAATCTCGGTTCGGATGTGTGCACGTGCAACTTCACAGGCCTTAACTTAACACGCCTGTTAATACGACTAGGTTCTACTCGGTCTTACCATGCGATTTGTTTGGAGAACCGATTCAAAATTCTTGAGGTAATTGCGTGAAATCCTTGAAATGCTTTCGTTGGTATATCCGCATCAGCACTCAGTGTAGAAAATATTTTAACAAAAAAAATGCGTGGCCTGCTTCTATGTTTGGACTTATACATTATTATATTCTTTGAGCAAGACTGTTTCGCCTTATATTATTGATATGGGAGTAATTGCTGGAGAGATTATAATATGTATGGTACATATATTTTTTAAACCGCGCTTTCGTATATTATGTATGGTACAAAAAAGAAAATTGGCGACTAGTGGAAAAGGATATAGTGATCCGTATATATACTGGCACTTTCAATCAAACTTTTTTTCTAATAATGTCCTACTTTTATTTAAAATTCTTAAAAATTCGTAATACATTTATTAAATCTTCTAAAATCCCATTAAATTTCTTTTTAAATTCCACAAGGCGCGGTCACCAAAATCTCTTGAATTCACCGAAAAATATTCCACGGCAACATTTAAAATCCATTAAAATTCTTTATCAACCGCACTTAAAGTTCCTCGAAATCTTTTGAAATTCCTTAATATCTCATGAAATCCTTATTTAAATTCCTCGACAAACACTAAAATTAAAATCTCTTTAAAAATCGATAAAAGCTACAAATAATATGACATATTGAATAGCATTGTTAGTATATAAATGTCATGTTAGTATAAATGACAAAAGAATTGCAAGAGATGGAGACACGCGATAAAAAGCGAGTTCAACTCAAAAACTTAATATGTTATTCAATGTGGAAAAACATAATTGATGCATTATTATAATAATGGAAGAGGATATATTATGCTAAAGTTTAAAAACTGTTTGCTTAATTCTTCAAATCACAAAGGAAATTAGATATCACATAGATATATTTTTATTCAATAAAATACTGATAAAAGAAAGAACTTATATGTTCTTTAAGAAAACTTATAAGAAAAGCCGTCAACGACTGAGAGATCAAAAGCGACATTCACCTAGACCCTTTTAAGCAGCTTATCTCTCGACGATGCACTGCATTTTCTGCAGATAGCGAATCCTGCAAGTTGAAAAACGGGAGAGTGTTCCAAGTTCGATAGCGGGTCTCAAACTTATACTCTGATCCTCACTTTCATTGCTTCGCGCCATGTCAACGTCGCGTCGCGTCGC
>JAUESI010000002.1:8449011-8464327 GCA_032275145.1 Synergus laeviventris
ATTCTCTCAAATAGAGCTCCTGAAATAATAAGACTGCATTTTGAATGTGAAAATTTGTTTCCCTTTCCGTTTTCTTCGATATTCATTTTAATTAATATCAATTTCATTCGGGTTACCTGTCTCCGAAGTGCTTGCATGTGAAAGCGAGTTTTTGGTTGATTTACTTTAACGTCAATGATGCGTGTTGAGTTTCATAGCTGTATACTGTTTTTAAACACATCTCTACTTCGCAGCCAGCACCGCACGGTGCCGTATTTGCGTGAAGGATTATTCGTTACGATGTTTGACCAATAAGGTAAATATCGAGTGATTTTCTCGACATTCGCGCAATGCTAAAAAAACTGCCTCAAGTTAACCGACTGAAGCGTTTGACCGCTTCGTTGGAAACCATATGAATTATACACATGTTCAAAAGTCAGTGAAAATTATCATTGGTTTGGAATTGAAGTAACGTTTATGACATCATTTTTTATTGGAAGAGTCAGGTTATTTTAAACGTGGAAAATTATGTTAAAAAATGGCTACAGATTTACCATTCTGCACCTTTTTCACAGATCCGATATGTGATGGTATGTCTTTAAGTGCGAGGGCCTCATTGATATCGAAATTCAAATTCATCTGCAAAACTGACTGGGTGTCAATTTGAAAATTATAAACTGGCGCCGAACGAATAATTGGGCAGATCATTTTTCAATTCATGAAGAAGTGATGGTTCTACATAGAACAGAAAGAAGAGGAGTTCGCTTGCTCTCGCCGGTAAACAGCTAGAGTACACTAAACTGTAAAGAGTAGTCTTTGTAAAGAGCAATCAGAAAACACTGCGATGTAGGGAGCTGTTCGTAATCCTCGCCTTACAGTGGTTAAACCGTCTAACGGATTACAGCACTGCTACTTCGTGAGTATTATCGCCTTGCCCTTTTTAATGTTCCAAACTGTTGTTCAATGACAAGAAGCAAAACCAATTTTCACACATTTTGAACAATGCCTAGATTTCTCTCTCATTACTGCCGTTTAAATTTTTCAAGAAAAGTTGAGCTAGCTCAGTAAATTTGCAGCTGTAGCGGTGCGGGCGCTGCAGCTTATCCAGCGAATTTCTATAGTTACATCGCACATACCACGAAAGCGAGGAGACTCATCGCCGCGCCGCGACGCGCCGTCGGGAAAACTCTTTTCTCGAAACTCATTTCCTGCAAATATAAATATACGATAACCAGAACAAAGCTTACAAAACGGAAGCTCGATGGTACGGTGTGGGATCATGGAAGGCAGAGCTATACCACTACTGCACTGAGAATGTTAATTTCGCTTTATGAATTGGCACCCGACAAAACGTTAATTATTCGACTATACCATATCTACTCAGTTGAAGCCCCAGGGAGATGATTTTTGTTTCAGCGAGAGGAGTTTATATTATACCCTTATTAGAGCTAACGTAGGTTAAACGAGGGACTCTCGAATCATACTTCAAATGAGGGTATATAATGATTCCATAAGTAGAAAACATTGAACGATTGTAAGAATCATTAAAAATGACACGTTAAATTCTTTGATCATGATCCTCTCGATCCCAGCTGCTATGCTCGTAATAGCTGCAAGAACAAATGATTCAGTGTTCCGAGTCGGACCACTCAATGTTCAAAGCACGGATAAACTACGGATAAAGCAAAGGTAGTTACGTGACTACTGTATACACGCGTGAATGCACAAGGAGAGGGTAATATCCGGATAAATTGATTTTCCAAGTACGCGATGCGACGCGGTCACTGTGCGAGAAAGAGACTTCCATTGTAGACGATTTCAGTGAGACCGTGACAAATATCTTTCCGCCTATTCATTTATCAAGATAAGCATGTCAAAGGGACTATCTCCACCCTCTTGCTATTGCCCCTTAACTGAGGGGTCGACTGCCTTTGGCTTAAAACTTTATCGAGTCTGTGACTAAGTACCTATATGTTCTAAGTTATAATGGACTATTACGCTATTACACAATTAAACTATCAAACTATTAAACTATGATACAATATACCCCTTTGTATATTACAATGTTATGTATGTATATTATACATATATTAGGGTAGGCCAAAAATACGAAATTCTTGAAAATGAAAAAAGAGCTATCAGGGAAAAGTTGATCATATAATGGTATAAAAAGTTATAAATAAGTTTTTTAAAGCTACGAGAAGCTAGATCATAATACTCGAGTCAAAAAATTCATTATTTGATCCAATCCCTGAATTCTCTGAAATTATTTAAAATTTTTTCAAAATTTTTTGAATTCACTTTGATTCTCTCTCTCTCTCTCTCTCCGATTAATCTTTACTTAGTTCGCTTATGTCTGCTACAGCAGGATTTAGAGTTCTATTGGCGCTGTCAGAATGCTAATTGTAGTAACGCATGACTTCATCCTCGTCGGAACCTGATCTTTATAAAGTACAAATGCAGATGGCGTACGTTCTTCGTATGATTATTAGACGATAGCAGTCCGAAGGGCGCATGATCGCAATTTCACATTTAGGTAGATATCGTGGGAAAGTGCATGCCCGTGAAAGCTGAAACTCGCAGATGGTGCAAAAAACGTACGACGTACTTAGCTAACTTCCTAAAGTTACGGTGCGCTTCATAAATATCCTTCCGACGTCGCGTCGGAACGGTGTAGCGATTAAACTCTTATTATATGTGTGCTCTGTTTACAAACGGGAAAATCATACGTGACTTTGGATGGGTTTCTTAACGGCGAAACAATCGCCAGACGAGATCCTAAAAATGAAAATAACGAGTTTTGACTGTTGGTGCAGAGTACCCAAAAAGGTACCAACATTCTTGGTCAAGCAATGGAAAAATATGAAATTTAACATTCTCTAAAGCGCGTACACAGTTTGGCTGAATCATCCAATGAAATTTTTCATTCCTTAAAACGAGATTCAACAAATTTAATACAGTTGATATATAAACTACACCAGCAGAAATTTTTACCCCCAAAAAAAAATTACTGTTATCCAGTTATTGTTATACTTTATTTTAAGTCCGTTTTTAAGCCCATCTTTAGTTTTAAAGCAAGAACTTTCATTTTTTATGGTCTTGTTCTAGAAAGATAAAAGATAGGCTAGCTAAATAAACTAATAACAAGCTGCAACAAAAACTATAATTTTTTCTATGCATCACAATAATCAATAAGTTAACAAATTAACTTGTGATTCTATACCTAAATCTCAATTAACTAAAGCGTATAATGTGCTCACAGGAATAGCCATGATGCAGACTTGAAGTTTGCGATTAAACGATAGAAAATCGTCGCACACTCTTTGCATCATGCAAGTGTTGTGCGCGCGTCGTGCGTGACAGGCGTGTCAATGAAACCGACGTCTATGTTATAATACGTTAATACATTAATGCGGCACAACAATCCTATACGTATACACATATTTAGGAGTTATTACTCATCGCGCACGCAGATTCCACGGGTGTCCCTGTGTGATCGACGCGTAAATCCCTTTTACTTCCCCGAAGGCTAACCGGCTAGTGTTCTGCTCTTCGCGCATACATCACATGTAACAGCGGCGAAACGTCGATAAAGACCGTCGTTATTTACGATCGCAATCGAGCTTCCATGTGCATACTCGCGAACACAAATATTTCCGGTTTCGTGCCAATAATCACGTTTGCGTATTTTGCTTCGCCTGTTTCGCATTACACTGCCTCTACAAAAAAATAACGCATATACTCTTTCTATACCAATTTGTAAATTTACAACTTGTGAATTTATATTATCTCTATATCTTCTCTTATTTCATTTATTAACACGACATCTAGGGAATTATCTTCAAAAAGATACAACTGACATGTTGGTGCAGAGGTTTTTGTTTAAAATTGGAGTGTGTATAGAATTAAAGCAGTGATGTGTAAATTGATGTTTTGATTGAGCAATGAGTTATAATAGATACGTGTGATAGTTAGAATCGCGCGCTAGCTTTAGTTGTAATTATAGTATGTTTAAATTGCAAGAGAGATTTTATTTAATATAATATTCGTTCCTATACCTACAGATGGAAATGATACCATACATAATAGGATATATACAATATACATATATATGCAGAAATTCAGCTGCAGTAGTGGCTAAAAGTGATCAACTGCAGTCGGAAATAAAATTGTCGACTTTTTACGTCAGCGCAGATGAACGTGCTAACATCTTTGCAAAATGAAAGAATATGAAAGAAAAATATATGTAGCAAGGCTACCTGGTATAAACATTTTTAATCTTGTGTCAACGCCAGCTTCCGTGACTGAAAATTAAGTACACTCGTTAGCTGACGATGGTCGCTAATGTAGAAAATATTGGGATATTCGTGCAACTCTCTTTTCTCCTTTCTCTCTTTGCTCGTTATACTTGTACGTTCACAATCTTTCACATTAATTTACTCGGTATCGTACGGAAGTCGCAACGCCACGTTTCGGTGGTGTCAGAGCTGTAGAGAACATGGCAAACGTGTTTCCGAAAGAAGATGCTTAAAAGTATTAGGTGATGGGATTGGTGAGAAACGTAAACGAATGTAAAGTACATGTATCTACTCTGACATATATTTTACTACTATATAGCATATCATTTCCAGTATTTCAAGTATACTAAGATCCTTTTGCACAGATCAGAAATAGTCGCAATTATAACCGATATAGTTAATGAAAAAATAGAAAAAATTAGTCAAAATGAATAATCATAATTCATATAATTTCAAGCCATTTCAAAGGTTCCTAAGATTCTAAATGAGTTGAAAAGATACTACATTACATTAATTTGTGCGAAAGTTGGTATCTGGTTGGTAGATATCCTGACTTTAGTTCTTGTATAAAAAGTAAATATATTTTAAAGTTTCATACGTATATATATATATTAAAATTTATTAAATAATTATACTTGTATAACTAATAAAACTTGTAAACCAGAAAATATCGCGAGAACCATAAAACCAGCATAGGTATCATTTTTGCGTCAATCGAGAATTTAATTTATTTTGTGCAAGTTCAGCAACTCGTATTTCTGAGCTTTTGAATATATGTCTAAGTGAATGCGAAGTAGTCTTAATTACTCTGCGTCTCTCGCGAGCTTCGCTAATTTTTAAGTACCTTTTAAACAGGAATGCTTAATCGACTTGGCATTCGTATGCAATGTTGCACAGTCAAAATGAAGGTACATAATTCATCCGCCTACTCTTCAATAAGTATGACTTCCTCATTGAAAGTTAACCGACAACCTGTTTGAACAAACATATTTATTTTAATTTTTATAATAAGTATATACGGGACAAACTATATAGTGATATACCTGCTTCAATTTAACCATTTAACCTTTTATTTTTTAAAAATAAAAGCCAAGATTAAAATAATAGGATAATAATGTTATAATTATACCGGATATGTTAATCTCTAAAATCCCCGATTATATTTATGGTAAGTGAGTAAAATGTCATTTTGCAGGAATAAGATTAACACTTATTAGCTGCGGGCAATTCCATTCAACACTTTGCTTCAAAGTATAGCAGGTATAGTTATACACGCACCTGCACCACTTCAATGGCTATGGCCTGAACTAATAAAAGAACTATATCTAATCATATATATACGTCGTATAATATACAACATATATAATCATAAAGCGTTTTTCAATAAATTATCTCTAGCGATCGTGCGTGCCCAATTATTAATGACGAACATGTAGATATTTCATTTACTTTAATTTATTACTATTTGATGCTGCGCATAAATAAACATATAGGCCGTGCTTAAAAGGGGCAAGAGTGTGAGGGATGCAAGTAACGCTCAGAATACTGCCGGACTCGTTATGACACAATTGTGAGTTGCAACACGCATTGTCCTTCGTATTTACTTTGCATTACGAACAGGTTGTTATTTCAGAGGCACGAATCATCGCAGGCTTTCTACTTTCCGCCATCAAGAGCACAATCCAATTACGATGCATATTCCAAGCTTATACAAAAATGGAAAAGGAAAATCGTTAAAACGCTCTCAGGCATGATTTAATCACAAGATAATCAAGGTAAATTGTCTTTTCAATGTATAGTTAAACTTGATTATTACTATGTACATAGTGCTTGGAGTCTTATGCAAAAAGTTGCGTCTATAGCTTTGAATTGAACAAGAAATTGTAAGTCGATGCGAGATGCGATGGTGAAGTATCGCGGCATCCGCAGCACTTTAAAGTCATACCATATATATATATATATTATAGGAGCACGTACTAAGCATTTCACTGCGTAACAATTCAACTTCGACTTGATATTTAACGACGTCAAAATTTGCATTAAATTCCAGAAGTGAAGAAATACAAAGAGGACTTGCAATGGATATAGTTGCGAGAGCGTTGGAGCAAAGAACTCGATCGACACCGGGTACGGATGCCGGATACCAGAATACCTCAGTGACAAGTGATCTGGCAAGAAAATCAAGATATTTCGGGAATACCAACAATCTCACTCAAGATCTGTCGATTGAGCTTGACAGTATATAGGTTCACCAGCCAACTGCACAGTCCATGAATTCTTCCAGCAAGGAAAGATAAGAATTATACTTGCGTGTTGTCCATGTATTTGTGTATATATAATGTACCATATATATATTTGTATATGTGACATGTTTCGCCCGAGGCCGCACAAGTCGGATTTTCTAAAATGCTTCTTCTATCGACATGTTAAAGTATCGAGCTTACGCCGAGGTGTCGCTTTAAAGTCCAATATACCTCACTCGCAGTCAAGTACAAAAGTGTAAGCTGTTTCCGATGCAGGACGGAGTTGTGGAATGGATTTCAATGGATTTTACTTTCGTCGACTGTGCACTGCTTTCGTTCATAGTCTGTCTCTTCAGGCAGAGAATTCGCATATCCCATATAGTGTCACGCGATTGGTATTCTTTTTCCCGTCTTCGTTTTTTTTCCTTGTGGTAGGTAGGCAGCAAGACAGGCAAACTGCCCTGTCTCCACACTGCGCCGTACAAGATAACCGCAACCGCACCTTTCTGGAGTCATAAGTCATTTATATTTTTGTAACATTCTTGTTGAACTATTCAATATGTGCTTAATAGGTACATTTAGGTACATTTAATGAAAAATTGTGTTATTTAAGCTACATGTCTTTTAATTATCCTGCACAGACTTAAGTGATTATTAGTGCTCGATTGCTTGTGCAGTCACGTACGTAACGTGAACTTACGAGTATATTGCTTACACGTCAAGAACAGTACCGTTAATGACGCATTAATTCATCGGTGGATGTCGAGTTCTGCCCAACAGCTAGGCTTGACGAGCACATGCTTGCGTATACGATAGTTACGAATGCTATATACGCATGTGTACAACGTTACGTTATATATACATCTATCAAATGAATCGAATAATGACGAATATGGATGGGGTCAACATTTAAAAGAAAAATGTATTTCTTTATGTTTTCTCGAAAGTCTTAAAAGATCTCTTCGAATTCGTTACAACTCATCTAATCACGACGTGAAGTACTCATAGAATAATATTTAAAAAGGATACTAATTTTATTTTAAATTCGGCAGAAATGTGGGAGTGTGGAAACAAAACAATAACAATTAATACGCACTACTTTCCTAGAATGGAGATGGAAACACAGAATTCGGTAATAATCGGTAAAAATAATGTACGCGTTTTCATCGAGTATATCGATGTACGCGTGAATCAAGTGCAGCTATAAACGGAAGGATTCAACAACATCGTTTAGTCAAAGCCTATTCGAGATACGTGTATGGATATTCATAGAATATACTGCTACATTGGTGAGCTGGTGGACATTTGCGGCTTTCATATACTAAAGTGCAGCATAGGGCACTTCTATTGTATCCTTTGCCTGAGGGCACTGAGAAACCTGACATTACTGGCAAGGACTCACGCACATCGTGGATTATCATGTGATCGACTACCACGCCTCCTACTAAGTCGAATATATCGTATGGAACTCGTATCTTATTTGGAGAGAGGTTGATGCACGAATAGGATAGCACGAAATGGGTCTAGCCTGGCGGTTGACACAGTGTTTTTCTATGGATCGATGAGCCAAATGCAAATATACTAACGATTGTGAATTAAGCATGCAAATCTTTGACGACGATATCACTTTTCACGAACAGCGCTCCCCTCCACACTTATACTGGGATCATCAAATAACAAAAAATAATCTATAAAACAAAAATTCTTTGCATTTACCATATACATATATGTAAGCAAATGTACATGTACCATATATGTATATTATAAGTGATTCTTTGGAATGGAGATTCATAATATGTGTGTCACAGAAATACATCAATTTCATCAAATCAATATAGTAATTCGAGCTAGAATTACTATATTTATTGGTCTTATAAGTTTAAAGTGTCATTTCAATGAATAAGGACTTAGAGCGAGGAAACCCATTATACAGATAAAATAAGAGTCCGTAGTTAAGAAATTCTCAAGTATCCAAGAGATAGTTTTTAACGAGGCTAAGAAATTCAAATAAAAAAATTAAACGTAGGGAGCGTACGTAAGAAATACGTACTTTTTCAAATTAGGATGTTGGTTTTCAACATTTTAGCTATAGAACTGGAAGATGAAAGAAACATGCAAGAGTTTAATGAGAACAACTTCCATCAAAAGAATGTTTTAATATTAAACGACTTTTGTGCACATATGTTACATTGGTGCATAATATGTTTTTACTTGTTTACGTAATTTCACATTTTATTTGTGCAATTTAAACAAAAAACCTTGCTGTTTCTTTATATCTTATGAAGAAGTATATGCATAAAAATAGCGATCTATGGTATGCTGGTGAAATTTTTGTAATTTGAAGACACTTGTACTGAAAAAATATGTAATAAAATATTTGTTGCACAAAAATCTAACTATGTTATATAGTAAATTGAAAATACGTGATGGTTGCAATTGTGATGTCGAGTTTTTCTGTTGATGTACAAAATGTTCACTTGATCGATATAAATCCAATGAAATGCATATAAAAATAAGAAATCAAAATTATAAACGATGAAATATATTTGCTTTAGAAAAACAAGAGTGCAAGCACTTAAGGGTATACGTATCCATAAAGCTTGGTGGAAAGCGGATATCGTCAAGAGGAACATTCGATTTAGGACACGTCCGAGCGATCGGGTCCCAATGCCATCACGTATAGTCGTAGGTGCATTTACATAGAAACCCGAGAGTAAGTTCGTTTGCCAAGATACCGTACGTGCTACTACATACTTCTGCCGCTACTGCTACTTCTACAGTTCTATACTACCGCACTACCACTACCATCACAAACACCACCTCTACCACTATAACCACTACTACTGGAACCCAAATGTATATTATACCCGTGCGGAAACACGTCCACAGAGATACTTAACCATTTCCATAATTGCTACGTTAAATGTCATAATTACAGAGTCTTATCAGCTCGCTTTTCATCCAATTTGCAGTTCTTGGTATGCTCTCAATGAATCGAAATAAATTTATGAAAATATCTATGGTGAATTAGATGACTTTTTACATATATGATAAAATCGACAAACGGATTCCTTTTCATTTGAACGTACGCATATACAGAAATCTTTGCACAATAATATATTTATTGTAAATACCTTGTTGACAAATACTTTCCATGCAGATAATAATAATATTCTAACGATTTCAAGCACTCACCACCTGAATGTGAATGTGCACTATATGCACCAGTGCAAAGACTGTGAACGCGTTATTTGCAGATTTATACTGGAGGAATTCAACCACTGCACCAGGTGCCTCTTGCTCGTTGGTGCCGTCAAGATATAATGATGGTATGTACTTGAAATCAATCTTTCAGAAGCACTTATTTCCTGATCCCATTCGAAATTTGGTTCCCGAGCTTTGATTACTCGACATTAATTATTTCCACAATCCATGAATATAGAAATATATTTATTTTACAGTTTAAGCAAATTCTTCCGCTTTGATAACCCATGAGTTGACAATTTTATTTCAAAATTGTTTCATATATTCTTTATGTATACTTCACTGCTTAAAGAGTATAACAACTGCACATAACCTAGAATATGTCACTGATCTAAATGAAAAGGGATTATTTTAGTAACGAGAGTATAAATTAGTTCGTATTCTTTCAACTCAATAATTATAGCAGCTGCACCATAGTCTCATTTACTGTAATGGGTCAAAACTTTCTCTGTTGTCATTTTTTCTGCACATATAGGAGCTAACAAGATTTGACCTCGTTACATTTTGTACTTCCACATCACTTTTTGCGTATAAACCCTATAAATGACGATTTACGAAGTTTAAATGAAGATGGTACAAAGATAAATTCGCGAATTTGCAAACACGATGGAAAGCACAGGCAAGGGCGCCCTGAGACTGATTCGCTTCACCATTCGGACGCGAAAACGCGCAGGTCTCTCTCTCTCTCTCTCCCCCTCCCTCCATCTCTTGCTCGCTCTCGCTCTCGCTCTCTTCATCTCGTTGTATCCCTCAGTCACCCCTCTTTACTTAATTCTCTTTCTCCCCATTCTTTTCTCTCTACAATGTTCTAAAATAAAAAACATATATATTGTAATATTGAAGTAGGTATATCAGGACGAATATGACATTTAAATTACCACCCAGTGCAATACCCCTTTGTCAAGGAGAAACAATGGAAAAAGGATGTGCGCGGATCGATATTTTTATTTAAAATGCACTCACGACTCACATTTATTATTTGCCATGAAATTGTTTTTTTTTTGCTTTCAATTTTACACTTCTTTGCTTTAGTTATATCATTTCTTATTTTCGAAACTACATATCCCTTTTGGATGCTAGAACTTTACAAGTTTTGCGATTTATTTTTATCATGTATTATTAAATTCCGAATAAAAATGTTATTGCGACTTAAGACACTCAAGTTAGCCTTCAATTTGACAATCAGCCGCACATTTATCAGCACGTTTATTAAGGTAGTTTGAAATAGCTATAAATAATGAAAATTTATACGTATTATGTTATAATTATTTGATATACATTATAAAACTATGCTTTTACATGTTTAAATTTAATTAGGCAAAGAACTTAAAGAGAGAGTGCCTAACGAGTTCACCATAATGTTCGATATGTCTATACGAGTTAATAGCAATATCGCATGTAAAAAGTTTCAACAACCCAGTTAGTCTGCTATCCAGAATTATAAACTAGTAAGCAATATTTGGGAAAGAGGTCACTTTCCTGTGCATATTGAAAAATAGCCTCTAATAAACATCACAAATAGGCTGAAAATAAATTTAAAAAGAAAAGTTTTAAAAAAGTTAAAAAATTTATCATATGGCCGAATTCATTTCCAATCATGTAGGCTGGAGCTGACTTTAAAGTTATAGAATCGTCTGGAGATGAAATAGAACATTTCTTTTTATTACGTCGACCTATAATAGTAAAAGAGATGTAATTAATTGGTCTTTCTTATTTATTAAAGATTACCATATACAAGCATGCTCAATTGCTCAGTCTTAATTGAAATGTAGTTTTGTGATTATTTCTTATTAAAACAAGTCGATCCATTGAACTTTGTTAGAAAAATAACACCATCTGTTCGTTCTCCTTCAGAAGAAAATTGTCCAACTGATTTTTACATTTTCCCTATATGGTTCCAACAATCGAGAATCGTCTTTATAAAAAAAGTTGGTTAACATTAATATAATTTTCATTTATTTAGAAAATGGGAGAATTTTAAAATTAATATGTATTAGCGCGTCAGAGAGAGTAGTAAATCATTAATTGGAAGAATTTTAATTGTGAATCATTTTAATAACAAAATATAATATATATCCCAAAACCCACAACCCTAAATTATACCCTTGAGACCTTTGGATCGATTGGAATCTTAAACCCTACTTAATTTCCTGGTGAAAAATCATTGATTTTAAATATTTCATAATGTGTTCGAGAGTATAACGGGTATGTGCTGTACAGTTGTACAGTGTACACACTCAAAATATTCGAAAATTTGATTGATTAAGAAAGAAGAGAATACTTTTGGTCGTGGAGAGTTTGTTCAATTAATTATAGTCACCAAACATTAAGACACATAAGACCATTCCTGTGCAGATTTGTATTATAGCGTATAACAATATATTGTATGGTACATAATTTCACATGTAGTGTAACCTAATGTTTGCTTAGTGTACATCACAACTCATGAAATCATCTGTATTTCATGGGTCGGTTTTTTCGAGTGCTCTAGACTCCAAAATGCAATGCGACGGGAACAACTGTACGCGGCACAGCAAATGAAATTTCATGCGCTTTTGCATTAGCATGAATTAAAACTAACGCAATGCCACAAAGGACAAATTACGTCCTCCCATCCTTTCTATCCATCCATCCTTCCGTCCTTCCTTCCTTCCTTCCTCTTTCCTCTCGTCAGCATCCACACACACGTTTCTCTTACTCCCTATTCACCTTCCTGCTCTCCTCACCGCTACTTGTACTTTAACAGTCGAGTCGGGTCGGGTTGGGTAGGTCCCCAACGTCGCTTAGTTCCCGTTCCCGTTCTCGTTCCCGTTCCTGCGTTCTCGTACCCTTCCCCTTCTTGAGAGACGAGCCTTTTTGTTTGTCCCCTAATTAAGAATTTCCTTTTCAGCTCCTGGAGACGATAGTGGCGGAAACGTCCTACTTACTTGGAATGAATTTTCTTCTACAATAATTAACTTGCTATCTTTTTTTCTTCTATGTTGCACCTTAGCCAAAAATTCTTCAATTAGCTTCCAAAGCTGAAGTATTGCCTTATTTTTCAAACAAATTACCTTAAATTTCCGTTGTAAAATAACGCTACAGCTATTTATTGAAATAAAATCCGCCAGAGAGATCGCGTGAATTTGGGAGAATAAAAAAAGGGCAAAATTAAGGCGAATTTAAATCAATTACAATTATTTCAAAAAAATTGGAAACCGTGAAAGATAATTTAACTGAATTGGAATGAATTTTAAATTGGAAAGGATTTAAAAAAATTAATCAACTTTTGACCAATTAATAATTCAAGGTTAAATAAAATAAAATCATTTATTTGACAAGTTGCAAGATGTTGCTTTCTAAACCTCGATAATATATTTTCATAACTGTATATCAAGTTTTAATAGTCATTATAGATGTTACAACTAAATATTTAAATAGTTGTCCCGTATAGTTTAATATCCGTGCAGAAATTTCCAAACCTCGCTCAGATCGGTGATGAAAGACACGGGCCACAACTTAATTTGTACATGGGTAACAAGATGTTGTACTGTTTAATACGAAAAAGACGAGTGGAATATTGTAAGGAGGTGAAAATGTGACACAATTAAGCACATCGCATTAATATAATTATCTTCATGGAAGGGTTTACGACAAACAGAGCTGTATTATCGTTCCAGACGCGAGGCGAAGCGACGCGACGCGACGCGACGCTTCGAACGTCCTGCTAAATTTCGCAGCGGCATGGCATGTATAATATGAAACCTTGGTCGTACATCATCCCGATAGCGCGATATACGAGTTGGCTTCCAGTAGTACTTTCTTGGATCCGCTCTCGCCCGGAATAAAACCGCTCTTCGCCTCGTTGCCCCCCTCCCACTCGCATCTATAGCTAGATTCTAGAATAAGAAAAGAAAAAGCTACCTGGTCCTACAGTATAGTCTTCCTGCTTATGCATACCGCAAGGACCAAAGTCTAGCCAGCTGCTTTACACGAGTCAAATCAGGTTATTGCCTGCCTTAATTTCCTGAGACTTATACTTCCATAGATAAACTCTTCGTCAAAATTCGAGTTGATTATTCTTAATATAATCGAAAACTAAATTAAAAATCAAATAATATAATGAAATATTCATTCTTCCAGAATCTAATTTTCAACTACTTGTATGTTAATTTCATTGTCATTGCAGAGATTGTTATAGGTACACGCATATACTGCCTGTCATTGTTTGATGAAAGGGGCGCTGTATACAGTTGACTAATAATTATTTTTAATGTCCTGTTTTGTTTCTTCATCATTGAAAGTTTCCATTGTTTACAATGAGATGAAATAGAATTTACACCAATGCGATTTTTCGAAAACAAAGTACAATAGTTTTTAATTGGCAGATATATATGATGTCGTAGAAAGCATGAACTTCGTTAGGAATCACGCAATATATTTAAGGTTGCTTCGGAATGCAGCTTGATTTAAGAAGAACGTTCTAAATAAAATAAAAAATTATTAAAAAACGAGAAAAAGCAAGGCGGACGATCTCCAAGCGTCTGCTTTCAAACTTTCCGCCTACGTAACTTTGTGCCTTATACTTCGCTTAATGAATATAAATTATGAACGCCGAGAGTAGCCAGTGCTCTTGAGCAGTTTCCAGGGAAATGCAACTACTCGTGCAAACCACACCGTGAAAGTTCACGGTGGGGTCACTTTGATTGTTCGAATTTGGGTTAGGTTTTTCGTCTAAAATTACTTCAATACATTATATTTAATCGAAAAACGAGACAGATATATGTACATTGTAGAGTATTTTACTGTGTATATTTATATTTATCCACTGAGCAGTGACTCAAAAGCTTAAGTTTCAAATTTTTAGGCTCTTGTATGGATTTCAAGAATTTCAAAAAATGTCAAGGAATTACAAAATAAATTTTAAGTTTGATTTTTTCGGACATTGGCGACCTAATTGGTAGAGACTGCAGGAGAAACTGCGGCATTAGGCTATTAGGAGTTTAGCCGGATGGCAATCTAACGCGGTGTTAGTCTGTAGCCGCACAATAAACGGCTCTTTATTTATTGTTTTTATAATAAAGAAACGAAGAACACCAAAGTACAGCGTATAGGCGTTCATTCCCATAATAGAAACCCTTAATGTAATGTGAAAGCGGATACTGGGGTCGTGCTGAATGACAGGACATCAGGAGAGGTGAGTTTAGTTATAGTTACTGTCTTGGCTGAACTCTGTCCGTCAATGCATTCCCTCCTCCTCTTAGAATAAAAAAAAATAATAATAATGTAGGAAAACAGAAAAAAAACAGGAAACATACTTTATTATTGGGAATTATGTGTTTGAAGGCATTACGTATATTATGTGAAGATTGAACATTGAACAAACACACAGAGCCTGCGCTAAGTAGTAAGTGGTACAAGCCCGTTATGACCAGACATGTACGACTGCAGCAGTAGTATAGCTATAGTAGGTAACGTTAGAGGCAGTCCGACAGTTCAGCAGTAGAATAAGATTATAGGGACTGTAGGGTCAGCCGCTGTTTGGATTAGTCA
>JAUESI010000002.1:8481338-8502157 GCA_032275145.1 Synergus laeviventris
ACAACAATCGATCTACTTAAGCAATAGATTTGCGCATCTAAAAATTTCATGAAAATGAGGGAAATTAAATCCACAGTATAATTCGATTTTATAATTGTATGGTATTTCATTCTTTGAGCTTGGATGTATAGAATTTTGCACTATACTGACAGAAGCAATCTAAACTCTGTCATTCTACTTTTAATATCTGTGAAACTGTCAATTGCATCGTTGTAAAATTTTGAAAGTCGACATGACGTAACAATTGCATTGAAGCGGGCAGCGAGTAATACATATAAACAATATACAATTCAGGTTAAAAAGCAATTTTGGACATTCGATAACAATAACAGAGAGTCTATATATGAGTAGATTTGGTGATGCGCGTTAGTTGGTTCTTCTTCAAGCTAGGTAAGCACATGCTGAACAATCGTATCGCATGATATGGAAATATCGACATTTCCGACACTCTCCTGCTAGTATCTCTATTACGCGAGTAACAGAACTCTACTTCATCTGACGTTATGCAATTCTAATTGAGAAATACGCGCGCACGCCTCAGGGGAAGACTTATTAGCCGAGTGTCTCGCCGACGACGACGTCGACGCCGACGCTGACGGGGTTTCAGTCATATATATATGACGTTTCGCAATAAATCGCGATATAGATACCTAATTTTGACCTGCTGGTGATTTGCAAGTTAGTTTATTTTAAATTATTATAGTTGTATAGCTTAATTGCATACAACAGTATGAAATTTGTAATCTTCATGCTAGTACATTAATTAAACTCGAAACGTATACACATAATGGGCTAAAATTTTTTGGTAGATTAGAGATTGCAGTTAGAATTTACACATGTAATATAGTAAATATTAAATGTAATGTAAGATAGTAAATAGTAAATATAATAATTCTACTTGACTCGATTATTATTGTATAGCCCGATACATATGGTATATATGTAAAGTTTAGCGAAGCGAAGTGAGGTGAAGTACAGGCAGGCCTGTGTGACCAGTTGACCACTATAGCATGATTATAAATCTAACTTTCCTAATCTACGCACAGTAGTGATGTGGCCAGGGATCTAGCCGGGATATATTGATCGTGATTATAAACCCTTAATCGTTCCATAACCCCTAGGGTGCTCAATATGTGTTGTATGCAGCAAAAGCGTATGCTCAGCTAAACCATCGACAATGTTTACTATGTTCATTGCTCATTTGCTGCTTTGTTTCGCTTTGCAATATTACTGGTTTTATTAAAACTGAATGCACATAAATAAATGTTAATTGGATCACATACATTTTTTATGAAGCAAACTTCAAGTGTCTTGAGCAGTCCTCTCCATTTTCAATATTTCAAGATGAACACTCAGTATTTAACCATTTGAAAATTTGTTCTGCTTCTACATCTGAGTATAATCATATATACCAGCTATAATATAATATGCATACTCGTGTATTAGATGACTTAATTGCAGCTAGCAGATATGTATGAGTCGGTAGACTTACCATACAGAGGGAACAACGAACGCTTAATTAAATCGAGTTGCTTTATCGAAAAGCCGATTCGACCGAATGACATGAACTAGCAGTGGCAGCTTTTGAGTTAACGCGTTGAAGCGGATGAGGGTGCGCGCGAAACGCAATCAAAAACTTTCGAGCGGTGCGGCCGTACTTCCGGCTAATATCCGAGCGGGCAATGGTGCAGAGATAGTTCTGCGGCGTGACAATTTCCAATCAGAGCACGGAAATGGCACGGCGCTATAATATTTCGCACAGCAGTGAACGTTCGTTGCTCGCACTATCAAACGTCTCAGACGGATATGAGATTCCTGGCTGCGTCCGCAAAATGGCAGTCGAGACTAAATTATTCCCCTTTGCAGATATTCTAATTCTAATCACACGAAGAAAACGTTTCTCCGGGCATTTACTTCAGAAAATTATCGAGTTTATCGATCAGCGTAATATCTCGTCTCACACTCACGCCACTCGTACAATTGCTTTGCATTTCGTCGCGTTACGGATCTTACTCCAATTGCTCACATAGTTTATAGTCAAAAATATTTCTCTCAAGAGCCTAGACTTTCGAGTTATAATATTTGTTCCCAGCACGTTTTAAGCGTTTCCACACTTATCCACATTGATACATTGTTGTATAGGTACATGTATTGGCGCATCGTCGTAAAACAGCTGTCATACATTTGTATGATGAGCTAGGATATATATTTATTACATACATCAATGAACTGTTGGCAATGTATTTCCCACATCGAATTAAATTGCCAAAAGCAAGGAAAAATACCGAATTCAATTTATACCGCATTTGGGTATCTTGTATGGTATGACGAGCGATAAGAATTGCAAATGTTTGCATTCGCTTGACAAATCGACGAGACTACTCTGACGAATCCACACTACGCAGGCAGCGGGTTGCATTTGCCTTTACCCCATTTCAACCCCTTTACTGACGATAATGCTGTGCGCTAGCTCTCTGCATGTGTAAGTAAGAACGATATACATATATGTAGTACGACTAGGTACCATCCGACGTTGCGAGACGATGCGAGACGATGCGATAGTAACGATCCTCACTATGGAAATGTAAATAGGTGGAAGTGGTTACTGTTACGAGGCTTGAGGGCCATATAGCGGCCGCGGCCGCCCAGTACGTGCGGCGCGGCACGACGCGGCAGTGCATGGCCATAGCAGGTACATTGCGATATGCCGCTAAGGTCTTTTAGATTTATATTATATTATCAATATATTATTATTACTTTTATGCGCAGCAGTATTAATCATTTGGAAAACAGTCAACTGAAGACATGTTACTGGCTATTCACTTTTTGCTATCTCCACAACTCCACAAATAGCTATTATACTTTCAAATTAGTCTTCACTGTTGCAGTCAATGAAATGATTGCCTATAATGTCTTTTAAGAATAAATGTGTTAAAAGGTGTTAAAAAAATGTAATATTAACGTATATAACATACAAAGAACAAATAAGAAGGCAAAGAACGAACGTAGCATATAAAACGCATTTGGCTGATTGAATCTTTAACAGAACTTGGAATTTCCGTAATAAAAACATTTTTTTATAGATATAATATGTTCTAGAAGAATCTGAGAGACTAAACAAAGATGGAAGAGCTTCAAAGATGATGTGTCGGCACCGGTATATCTCCCTTGGCGAGCCATGCTATCTACTTTCCAGTTTTCTACTTTTCACTGTTACAGTAGTGTCTACGGGGAAAAAACTGACACTTGAACGTTGTATGCAGAGAAACTGAGAAATGAAATATTTGATATATTCTACACTTTTTACTTTTAACTATGGTTCTATATAGTTTTATGGAATCCGTATGTATGCCGAATCAAGTTGAATGCGATTAATTCGCGTCAAGTTCATTTTTGTGATCGAGTTCGAGCTTTTCCAAAAGTTCTAAACTTACGGAAGCTTCCAAATTATAGGTATTTGAGTGCTACGATATTTTTTATGTTTTTCAGTTCGAAAGTCTTGTTTATTATTCCACGTTTCAGTAAATTAATAATCTTCCATGCAAATTACTCTTCTAAAATTGAAGAATAAAGAAAAAACTTATCGACCAAACGAAGACGAGTTTCGAGCAACCTAACAATGACGGCGACTGCATTACCGCAGTACGAGAGTCAGCTCCAACTCCGACATATCAGGTTTTAAGTAGAAAAGTCAGAGTCCTGTCCGACAATCCGCCTCGTGCCTTACTGGGCTAGTGTGCGAGTTCAGAGATGATCTGATTGGTAAATATTGGAGACGTCCAGCATTGATCGTGCTTTGGAAATGTTATTTTAAGTAAATAAATTATTCAGGCAGTAAATATTAAGTTTTACTTGCAAAATACTGGTTTACCTGATTCAAATGTAAAAAAGGTTTCCTTACGTTTCACCAACATTTCACTCATAGTTTTACTTTACCTATAAGAAATTATTTTTAGATTCACTGATTCGATAAACACTTGATACTCTTGACAGATAAGAAGACTCTAATAAGATAAAGGTTACGATCCTCGAGGGAGAGTCGCAGGCTTATATTAATAACGGGTGTCACGCGTGGAATTTCATTAGAGCCCTTATTCTACAGATGGGATAAGGGTGCTCAAAGTCGCTTAAGCAAGCTTAAACGTTTTCGGAGTACCGATTCCCCGGGTATGAATTTACGATATCTTTCTCTTTCCATTAAATACTTAAGCAGGCCACGGTTTTCCCTTGATTTTATGATTTTCCTCGGGATATGAACGCTGCCAACTTTAAAAAGAGTTTTGAGGTCTCAAAATTGACTAAAAGGGAGTAACAAGAATTCTAATGTTAAATTAATTATTCAACACTTGTACAAGTTTATCTCTATAACGCATGCCTCTCTTTAATGTATAATATGGTAATAGACAGTGAAAAGTAGATATTATATTTGAGACAATTTTTTTTTAATTTCAGTAAAAATTCTGTTTAATCATTTCTCTTTGAAGAGAGCAAACGCAGAAGTTGGATATGAGATATTTAATTTTTAATTTAATATTAATTTATCACACCTCTACTCCTCACAACTACGGACTTGTATAGTGTAAACATTTTCTTCTTAAATACTATAATTGCAAAATAACTTTGATTGTCAGTTGAGGAAACTTGTAGGAAATTACAGTGATGTAATTTAATATTTAGCATGCGGGCCACGTAAATTAAACGGAGAGTTTGGAGCAGCTTTTATCACGTTCTCAAGGCAACAGCAGCAGTAACAGCAATAGCAGAAGCAGCCAGTAGTCGTCCCACTTTCCAAAAAGCTTAAGAACACCGCAGCGATGAGCTTCCTTAACTTGTCTAGAGTGTGCGTTACCGTAATCTTCCGGCATGAAGGAACCGCAAGCAATTTACAAAGAACATCTGGAAAGGATATGCCGTGCTCGAGACTGGGCTCTGGTAAGTCGGTCGGTATATAAAACTGAGTTTGATCAAAGGCATGAAATTTGCACAACAATTCCATGAGTGGCACTCTATTATCTTGCGCACGTAATATACCGCAACTCTCATTTCAAGCGACTGCAACAAATATTTAAAAAATGACACCAGTTTCTCAAATATCGTTTTTGCCGATGGAATGAATCCCTTTTTCAAAAAATAATGATTATTTTCTTCTAAATTGAAATAGAGACTGAAAGAAGAGAGTAAGCATTGTATGTTCATTTCAATGACAATCTTACCCTAGTCTAGTGAAGCTTTCAAATCGAACGGATCTCTTTTCTTGCATTTATACCATATATATATACATCCAATCTCTCTGATCCAATCGAGTTTTCTACTAAATTTACGTTCAGCCGATATGAAACAACTTATTGAAGTATATATACATCTACTTTTCTGTCCACTATTTTATCTTCACTGAATAGTACATTAAAAATGGATGTAAAGTATATATATCACATATAATATAACATATAATTTTACTGTTACGTCCACACTATTATCGCACTATTATCCAAAACTTATGTAACTACTGCACTATTATTACCATATATCTTATAATCACTATATGTTTCTTACTGTAAGCCTTAAGTCGTCAAGCCACCTGCATCGATCGGCACGCAACCTCATGAATGGAACCCGCAAAATTAAGACAGGACCCAGTGCGTATATTCAGTCAACAAAATCGAACATCCATAGGGCCAGGACCCAATGTGCCTCGTCAATTAATTGAACCCGGTCCGCAGAAAGTGCACATTCACCAATTTCACGTATATATCATTGAAAGTTATATCCTAGACCATAAAACTCACAAGATCACACGAATTATTACAAGATTATCACAGTCTCGAACAACTATGATATATACAGAAGTTGGAGTTGTAACAAGAACAAACAAAACTTTGTTAGATTTACGAATAATATTCAATTTAATACTTTTCACAATTATGGAACTAATTAAGGTCTAATATTCTTGAAATATTGAATCGTTATTGAACGCATGATATTCGTTGTAAACTACGAACCACGAATATTTTTTGTGGTTCCACTTGGAACTTGGAACTTATATTCCGAAAAAAGTTATTCGCGTTTGAGAAAGGGTCGCGACTCCATTATCGATTCAGAATCTATAAATACGAATAAATTTGAAATTATATGCCAACACGCGATGAGTGTATAGAAATCAACGAAACTTAGCACATTTTACTTCTGCACGTGTGCTCGTTAGCGAAAATGAAACATATTTTATGTTTATAAAATTTTATATCTAAAGATTGTAACTTTTAACATAAAATGATTATAGTCTTTCATATATCATCTCAAAGAGATCATAGGTATAATAGATGTCAAGTGATAATATCTATAGATGCAATGGTTAATAATCTAAATTTTAAACATAAGCATTGCTCCGGCACTGTACAACAATAATAACACAATCGAAGAATTGTTAATCTCAACTGATATGATATTGGACATTATATGTTTGAATATATATGTAGATATTTAAAAAAAGTGAAAGACGAATATAAGTGTCTTGTAGGAGGACTCTTTTTGATACAAAGGTATGCAAAAGCATGTATTTCGATATTTGCGTTACTTATAACTCATCAAAGGATTTATGTGCAGTTTGCCTTTTGCATCGAAACGCATATCGTCTACAGGAGGGCCGACTGAAAAGCAAAATACCTACGTTGTCCGTGGAGTCCCTATGATCTGTCGCGTATTTCCGCTCTAGATAACAGCATATAGAACGAACGAATGGATGAACGAACGAACGACCGGAACGTCGACTTAGGAACGTCACCCGCTGTGAAGCGTGTTAATTGTTGCTCCCCTCCCCACCCACCTTTACCTTACCGACCTACCATCGTATTGTACCTTCGTCCCGTTTACACTGAAGAAAGTGCAGAAGTAACCAAGACCACGCTTCGCGAACCGTGTCACTTTATCCCTGCTCGTATAGTAGTACTTGAAACGTTTTCTTCTTCAAAGGGAAACCAAAGAAAATGTAGACCTACCAGGCTCCTATACCCCTGGCCCTTCCACGATGCTTGCGCGCACACTTCATCCAGTTTCCAGCTTTTCCACCTCGTCTCTAATAATAGCTATACAGTTTCTTGTATTTTTTTTGTATTTAACTCACAAAACTTTAGCTATACGCGATTTCCAATAGAAAATCACCATTCACGAACAACAATAAATTTATACAATAATAAACAACAGATCAACTGTCAAAATGATTTTTGTACCCTATATTTTCACCAACTTGAACTTAGGTCTCATCACCAAAGTGCACGATTCGAAAGTGTCGGTTGCTTCAGTTTTCACATTTCCAGGTATAGGGCTTCTATCATAAGTTAATTGTCCCAGGGAACTTAAGAATATAAACTCTGATAAAATGATGCAAGCAATTTATGTTTCGAAAAATATTATAAAAATATATATACATATATATATAAATTTAAGTTTAAAATAAAATTACTAAGAATATTTGGTCTAAATTTAGCATAAATTATAAATGTATCACTTGTGTCCCACTAAAATATCATCCCATTAAATCCTATTATATTATCATCATAGGCAGGTATATTAATTTGGTATAAAACACGGATTGAAATTTGACGATAAATGTTCTTTCGAACTAGACTTAAAGTAGGTCATTGTGTTTCTATTGATTTGTGTGAAGTGATCGATTACCATGGTTGTAGAATTTAGAGTTGAAACTCGTTCAATGTGCAAAATCGTACGTTATAGCGAGATTCTGTTTCTCTGTCGTATATGTATATCTGCTTACCACGAAACCACACTTGCGATTCTAGGGAAACTCAGCCCTTTGCGACACGTAACTTTACGACCTACAAACGCTGCGAACGTGAACCCATTAGTCGTATACCATATAAACTATGCCTTCTGGCGTCACGGCAGAACTAAAGACTGAACACAGTAATCTTTGAAGAAGCTTTTTTAGCAAAAAGAGATTGAGTTTTTTTGGCCTAAACTTAGTATTTTTACTATATGTACGAAGAAATAATTTTATTAACAAAGAGATAGTGTATAGTATTAGAAAAAGTTTGTCAACAAATGAATGCTCACTTTGTATTCTGTAAGAAAGAAATAATTAAGAAGCTCCCAGAGACTAAAGTAAAGTAGACACACATATATAGACGAGAATATATACATATTTCATTTTCTAATAAAGGTAAACTTAAGAAATTCAAAACAGTGTGTTCATGTTATATAGAATGAGTTTCCTTTCAGCGCGGAATATGCGGCTTACAAGAATTTAATACTTCAAGAAAAATTTTACTTTCAAATAAGACCACTAGACCGAAGGGTACGGGAATCAATGGGTATGCAAATTCATTTTAAGCGATACTGACTTATGAGCGAATGTAAATCGATTCTATACTTAACGAGCTTCAGGCTTCAGATATCAATAGCGTCAAAGATTTTCTGATTTGCTGCGGCTAAAGTATCCAGATTTCTAACTTGTACCGGAAAATATAGATATATATTTCTTTGTTTCAAGTGCAAAAATTATGAATACGAGTATAATCTGTTTCAATGAAAGCTTGGTACTAGGGCGTCGCAAAGGCTTGACAAAAATAGTTCTCACAAAATAGTCTAGCTCACAAAAACTCTGAAATAAAGTCTTGACGGGAATATACATACATTTGTAGCATACATTCGTAGATGATCGATATCACTTGATCGCATTAAATTTCGTTACGAAATAAAGGTCTGTCCGTGTTATCTTTCCAATTTCCGACAGAGGGTCAAGAGCTGCTGACGAACGTGTACGCCCGCGCCGCACCCTATAATCATCTATCGCACACTGTATCAAAGGTCCTCCTCAAGTAAGAAGATTTCATCTCAATCTTATTAACAAAATTTTCTCACCTACAACATAAATATCATATCAAGAGTTCAAAATGCAAAAAATCATGACTCCATGAATCCGAAAATGTGTGATTTTTAGGTTGTGAGCACGATAACTTTCGAAAGAATCGACCGACTGGAATTGGCCTTTCGTATACTCTGTCAGTATATATCGAGTGCGCAAAATGAGAATTTACCCGCGAAGCCGGGACATTTTTATTTCGTATTTTGTTCAAATTATATTTGTTATTGTAATGCACAAAGCAGTCATTTACAGAATACGCAAGTGCTTCAGTTTAAGATCTCGTATGGGTCTTGCTCCATCCTTTGTGAAACGCTCTTTCCGCCTTGTGCGAGTCACAGGTGTTAAGCAAGTTTGATGCAACGCGACGTTTAATTAATATGTCAAGTAAAAGGTTTGATGACGAGGGTGCATGTGTACACTGTACACTATTTTTTTTGCAGGCGGTAGGAATGCAATTTTAGAGACCTATTATATTATAATGTTAGACATTTTTGTAAATTTACCACATTATTCTTACGACGAAAATATACAGTATAAATTTATAAACGCACGTTTTGTAGTAATAATTTTATAAATTTAATATCCAAGTTTTATACAACTTATGAGTCGAGTGTAATATTTATTACTGTATTATAATATACTATATTTTCTTTATACTTGTAAATCATTTTAATTTCCAATAAGCGAAGATGGAGCGAAAATTCAGATATTTATACTACACGTTTATGCATGTTTATGTTCTATTACATTTACAGTAAAATCACTATAGAAATTTCTAACAGAGTCGGTATTATCTAAAGGCAGTTTTCAGTAATTATTTAACTTGCACACCAAAATTTCAGACACAGGTAGCGATAATATTGTAGTCGTTTTTAGTTATTTTGGTCGCAAACTGATAAGGAACACAATTTTTATAGGGTCCTTGCCTTTGCAAGAACACCTGATTAACTGGATCCTTGACGTAGCGTTACGCTTAGTTATCTGGGTCCTTGACTTACCAAACTTTGACCTAGGTCATGTGGAAACCTAGCTGGAAAATGGAAGCTCTCACTGTGAGAACATCACCGACCATTCCTCGTGAAATTTCAGGGGGAGAAAAGTGAGTTACTTAGGCGTACACTCGGTCCTAGCCAGTATCCGGAACGGATACACGCGAGGACACAGGGTAGGCCGTGGGTAACCCACGTGAATAGGGCTGATGATTATTCTTTCGCTATGTTGGCTCTGAAAAGGAAAAGGGCCGGTTGGTGAAGGTTGAATGATTAGACACCAATTTTGGGAGAATCCAACTCTGAGTCGGTTGGAGACTGAAGCAGAGCTTCAGAACGTATTGAAGATTCGGCCGGGAACTTACCTCTGTGGTGGATGGACCGAAGACTGATGATCAGTGGCAGAAAACGGCGATCTGGCAAGAGACCGATCCCGATGCACCATTCTCGCCACTGATCGTGTTAATTGATGGTTGTTGATTGGCTGTTTGGGCGCACTAATCGAGGGCCAATTTTCGCCCCACCACATTCCGGGGTTCCAGCATCCTGTCCGCGCTTACAAGTGCTCGATGATTGGCTGACTTTGACCAATCACGAGTTCGCTCTACCCCTGCCACCAAGCCGATTGAAGACTATATTTTATTGCAAAGTTCCATTGCAATCAGGTTATAATTCAATGACTTTTTTACGCAAAGATTGATTTGAGATATAAAGATATTATTATATAAATATATTATATATATTATATAAAGATTTTATTGATTGCAACGCATAACAGTGAACCTACCAGAATAAGATTTTAGAATTTCGAAATTCGCCGTTATCTGCTTGGCTTATTGATGTCATACCTAAACATGTATTTCCTAAAATAATCTTTTAGATATCCGTGTTTATCGTAAATTAAATTCAAAATAATGCTACAATTATAAAATGGTATATATATTTATTTTATTTCCGCTGCAATAATTAAACGTGTCTAAACACGTACGTGTCGATATACACCACAAGTTCAATATTATGAGATTAAAAATAGAACAATACAATATAGTAATGTTCGCGATTTCTTTTCAAGAATACTAAAGTTATACTATACATCGGATTTTCTGTGCGGTCACCATGAACGTTGTTTAAAGCAACGATAGCGTTAAAATTATGAGTTTCCTCGTTCCAGATATATTTCTCTGATATCGTAAAATTATAGAGAGTTGTGAGCGAGGAGGAAGGAGAGGAAGAAGCAGAGTGATGGAGAATAGAATGGAGCGATCTCGTTTCATTAAAAAATGAGAAGTCCAAATAACCATCGTCATAAAACGGCAATGATAAATGGTCGCTTTATCTACGGCCGCGGCGCGGCGGTAGTTTTAGTTACAGATTACGCTTGTTTTAATGCCATATTTCGCGAGGCGAGACTCTGCAATCGAACACCAAAAGCTTTTAATGGCATATTACCAAAGAGAAGAGAATATACCACTAGTAAAAGAATTAATAAGTGATTGACAAAAAGACATCGTAGATGAGAGGAAAATATACACTATAATCATATACACTATGCCATAGACAATTGTGCCTATATATTAATTATATGAGATGCATTTTTAGTGGAATTGTTTGACACATTATCATTTTTTAAACCACTTTTATTTCCTGCAGGTTAATATACAACAAATGGACATCCGTTTACGAAGTTAGATATGAAACACCCCGGAAACGCTCTTCCGCGATTTTATCCGATGAATATTCATTCACGCTGTAAGCCGTGCCTACTACCTGTCCAACGCTATACTTAGAATCACTTAGAATGATACACGATTCGCGTGCGATGTCCCCGTTATGTGTTCTCGCACTAACTGAAGACGGCAATGGCGAAAGCGGTTAGTAAATCTATCGAATCATCACTTCTAGAGAAAGGGAAAAGCTCTTTTAGATAACGTCTCCGCAAATCCGTACATCAGGTAGAAATGCTCGATCAATATTCAAACTCCCCTCTTCATACATATATTATATTATGTAATAGTTACGCGGTAAACAACTATCAAATTTAGTATCATGTATGCATATATTTCAGAAGGCACGTTTTCTACTTGAAAATTTTTTCCGACCACTACTATTATTGCTGCCCTCGGTACTTTGCCTCACGTATATATTTCAACCGTTATCCGCGAGAGATAAAGAAATTCACATATTTTAGACAGCCTTTTTGTTCGAATGGCCTAAACCAATTGCGATGGCATTACGAACTGAACGTAATGTTCTGCAGGATTACATGGTGCAAGAAATATTTCACAGACAAGTTAAAAGATTACTGTACGATGTAAGTAGATTTAATTTTATCTGCACAAATTTATTTCTTAACCGCAACAAAATCATTCGAGTATATAATATGTAACACACATATATACATATTATACATATACCATATATACGTATTTCTTTAGAGGGTAAATAATATAAGGATGTGGATGACAGTTTATTTGTAATTTAATGGCGGATTTTTTCAAATAAATGGTATTTGCTATTTTGAAAAATCGAATTGAGTGCAATTCTATACTTTTAATGCTCAGGACGTCGCATTCTCTTATACAGATATAGTTTGGAGTGAGTGCAGAGCCCGCAGCGGTTGAATTTTAGAGGAGATGATAGAGCAAAATGAAGCCACAGTCTGTTGTATGCCGTAGCTAATCTTTGCTCGACTTAAAGCGTCAAAAAATGAAAAAGGCAACTTAAATCACCTTCATTCCCGTGACTATCGAGGAAGAATAAAGTTACCTTTATAGGTTTCGGGAAAACTACCGCACTTACGAAGCACCGGCCTAGAAAAAGATTTACGAACCTGGAATTAGCCGGCCGAAGAGAATAGAAGAGTGCGGATGGTGGCGTAAAAGTTAGTACAGTGAGCTATTTTAAAAATAAAAAGAGGAAAAAGTTATAACATTCCGACTTGCACGATGTTAACTCGGCGAAGGAAGTAAACGACGACGACGACAATACGATGAGAGAACAATACCACGCTCTTCCCTCACCCCTCTTTTTTTTGTTAAGGGATTTTTTCAAGAATTGTTACAATTCGCTTGAACAA
This sequence comes from Synergus laeviventris, assembly GCA_032275145.1. NCBI lineage: Eukaryota > Metazoa > Arthropoda > Insecta > Hymenoptera > Cynipidae > Synergus > Synergus laeviventris. The sequence continues at coordinate 8,494,282 of JAUESI010000002.1, forward strand.
CTATTCAAGTAAAAAAAACGAGCACTCACCGGGAGTATTTTAATAAAATGAAATACAATCCGAAGAAATAGTGTTCTTTATCATGTTTTCTGTCGTATAGGGAGAAAAGTAAATAGAAAGTGGATCTCGTTTCTATTATATATCTTTGTTCGGCTGGTACATTACTATGAGATAAGAAATACATATAATCAATTTAGTATATTTTATATGCCTCGGCTGAATATGTGACGTGCCATGAGAGAAAAAGGGATCTTATATTATTAGGGTGAAAAAATCAATTTTCAGCAATTCTACAATTTTTTTTAGATGTACCATATTATCATTTTATAGTACAATAGATATGTGGAACGCGATTCTGGGTTTCCATTTAGGATACATACGTAATCCGTCATTAACTATATTTGATTTTTGTTTTTTGACTATATATGTACAATACATATGTTGCACTGAATCAACAGAGCATGTATACACTATATACTAAAGACATTTGTAACGGTGGTAACAGATATAATTCTTTAGTCGCATTTGAAATTCGAAATTGAGAAAGCGTAATGATAAATGCGTTAATTAAAAAAGTATTAACAACAGACAAATTTGCAGGCCTTGGTCTGCAAAATTAGTCTGAAACGCATGTGTGGGTATAGTATATGCATTGTATATATTGTGAAAATTGTGATAATGTGTAGTGTCACGTGGCGTCGCGTTGCCTTGTACCACCTCCGATACACACGCAGATAATAAAGTCCAATGCACATTTGCGAAGCCACATTTCGCGATCGTACTATGATCCAAAGCGATATCGCCCCGCTTTTTGTTAGCCGTGTTCGTCGAACGGTATAGCAATCGGTTTAATTGTAATTGGAAACTCGCCAAATGAACTGAAACTGGAGATCAAATGCACTCGTAATTTAAACAATGCTCACTCGTGACCATGGCGTCTGCACAAAGAATACTTGCTGGAAAAAAGTGCCTTCTACTGCTAATGAAGAATACATCTCGTTCTCTTTACAATAGTTTGCAGTTTTAAACACTGCAGAGAAAATTGTCAGTGAGTCATTGAGTATGGTTACTGATGATATGCGTCGTTAGTTTAGAACAAGAAGACCATAGGGTTTTGCGGTTTATGAAAATACACTAGAAGCTTGAACGGTGGCGGACGGCGGTGGCGACGGCACTGTGTAAGTGTATATACTGTATGGGATGTAGCCGATGTCCACTTTCCGTGAAGGTGAAATCCGATTACACGAAGAGCTGACTGTTTCTACGGGTATCCGTGGTACCCAACAGCTGGCTTATATCTTGGAGCTATAAGTACAGTAGCTGCTGCGTTGGTGGTGAGAGCCAATAATTAAATCGCAAAGTGTCGCTTGTTTCTACTGGTTTGCCAACTAAACGGCAACTACCTTTATTGTCGCTGAGAATCGAGGCTATACGTACATATATGTATATATATGTATATATATATATATAGAGGCTATTGAGGCGTCGGCAATCTATCCGATCGAATATCCAACGAGCGTGGCTCAATGGGGCCAGCACGATCAAAAGCCGCGCATGCAGGATCTCCCTGGATAACGGCATTAATTGAATCGCTATCGGACGTGCCGTGGTGGTCCCGCGTTATTCTATTACCGAAGCAGCCATTGTCTTCCATGGTTTATAGTCCCCCTAAAATTCACGAGTGAGATAGTTGAATTTTCCCCGCGACAATTTTGCGGTCAATCGATCGTCCGCTCACTCGACACACACTATCCAAATCCTTTACGAAGACGTACGTACGCCAGTCGCCGCCACACCTCGACGGCCAGTCTCAAAACCTGTACCGATTCTGATACGTGCGGATATAACATATATATATATATATATATTACGCATGCACCAATGGACTTGGCCTTTGCTAATCGGTCCCAATCCTTACGAGTATATCAGCTGTCACGAACCAGTCTTTCATCCTTTACAATCGGCTTATATTGACAAAAGGATAGTGCTTCGAGTACTCATTTTTTTTTATTCAATTAGCGCAGTATCGAAAGCTTATTTTCCCTCTTTCCCTTTTTCTCTCGTGTGCGCTCTCTTTTGCATTGATTTTTCAATCAAATCGCGAGATAAATATCGGAAAATGAGACTCTGGTTGGCCCATTTAAGATCGTTTGCCTCTTTTGTGTATTTGTGTAAAAAAACGTTTAGCTTTTTGTCGAGGCCATGAAATGCATGGGACTGCAATCGAGATAAAGGATTTCCAAGCTATGAACGAGCTAATAAAAACGGAATCCATTTTCAATACGCAGCTATTAAAATGCGATCTCATCGACAGAGAATCACTTTTTACTTGATTCTGTCGACTGCACTGCTTGCACCAGTCCTCGGCCCTTGTGATGATTCTCTGAATTGTATTTGACTTTAATCGAAAACAGTGACCGCGCAGCATGTCAGTCATTATGGATTCTGGGGAAGAAACTGGAATTTCATTGATTTTCCATATTTTATTCAAAAACCAATTCTTCGTAAACCGAGAACATGTGTAATATATTATTTTGCAGCACGATTAATTAATATCAACCAAATCTAATTAACCAGCTCCTCAGAAATTAGGGCCTCATCCAAACGTATAATAACCTTATTCACAGTCAGTCTCGGAAAAATTGAGCGTATCCAATATGTGTATCAAATACACTTAAGTGTACAATTGATAAAAATTAAGCTGAATTAGCTTTCTTTAATTAAAGATTCACAAAACCTAAAATAAAGTTGTGGTATTATGTCTATTGTCTTCTTTTATCTTTTAATTTCTAGGGTGCTCATTCGTAAAGATGATTTCCCTAAGGAGCTCGCTCGCAATGTCCCACATTTTTTACCATATCTATGTTGCATGACCATAAATTATTAACAAAAATATTATATATGATAAGATAGAGATGATGAACGACTGTATGCTAGAATTAATTTAGTCTCGATTTATATTGTATATATACGTATATATGTATGGTATGTACCATAAATTATCAATAAAAACATTCTCTGATGCGACATGGCATGGCAGAATAAGAAACTTGTGCAAACTTCATACGAGTGTATTCTGCGCGCTGTATTTTTGTTAGTTTATTTATTAAAATTCTTCTCATTTTACAATTCTATACGTATCTTTTCTTAGGAGCTAAATAATATTCTTTTACAAAACATATGTATGATTTAAGCTGTTTTCCATGCCTATGCCACAGGGAAAGACTAAAGGTCTACCATACACATTATGTGTATTGTTTTGAATATTCGTTTCCGCGGCTCGTGCTTATTTACACTCGTCAAAAAAGGTTCCTCGTTTCCGTGTTTTAGTACTTACGGTTACGTAACATAATGTTTCCTGTATTATATACTCGTCTTTGGTATAAATCGGTGTACTTTGATAAAAAAAACTTTATTTAATTGCTACATGCATGAAGTATAATAATGTTGATGCATTTATTTAATTGTTTTATCATGAGAAAGACATTGAAATAATAATTATACAATACATATATAATCATCATCAAGTGTATGTATTCTATACAAACACATATTTTATACAGCAAACGAGAATTTGCAGTCGGTGTGAAATTCAGTAGTCGCAATTTGAGTATTTCTTGCGTATTTATGGCGAACAAGCAGTCTGCGAACCGCGTGGCACAGAATATTTCGCGCTAGTTAGATTTGGACAGTGTTGGCACGCGTGTATCGTGGTACCACAAACAGCCTCAAGCTATTTTACAGTATACCAGCAAATACCAGTGCAGGTTTCGGCAAAGTACAGAACGGTGCAGGTAACCAGCATATATACACCACATCGCATCGACAATTCGCAATCGCGAACGGGGTGGTGTGCGGCATGGTACGCGGCACGGCGCGGCTTGGTGTGGCGTGGCGTGGCGTGGCGTGGCGTGGCGCGATGCTAGCTCAACGGATTCATAGCCATATTTGCGATGCATCGAAAAACGATGCACCACGTTCGACGTTACCTAAACGTTCGGCTCCAACAGATATTGAATACTATACATTTCTAGATTTAACTTTTAAATGGGTAAAGGTTACGAGGTAGTGGGCGGGCACATCGTTCGTTCCTTCGCTTCGCTTCGGTCGGACTCCCAGTAGCCTGTCTTGGAAAATGGTAACGAACTACCATTTTATCGCTGCATGTGAACTCAAAATGAAATTTCTATCTTGGTCCTAGGTGCTTTAAGAGCACAAAGTAATTTTAGCAGCGTATAAGGAAATTATAAAACAAATATTTTCTATTCAAGATTTATACCACATATAGATTAGATTTTTAATATATAATATAGTAAATATGGTAATATAATAGCCATGATGCTGTGTTTTTTATACATGTTAAAATTCTGCCGCCTATACGAATGAGTTCTGTTGACGATCGAAGTACGAAAAGTATCGAACGATACAGAGAGCCAGATAGGAACCCTTACAATTATAGCTAACAACATCCCCATACCACAATTATCCCAAATATTTCAACAATAAATCTTCAAGTATTAATCAAATCCTGTAGGTTTCAATCTCTAAAATTTTCCATCGATGCGACATTGCGACGCGACGTGCTTGTACATATTACAGTCTGATTTGAAATACATATTTATATATGTAATATGTATAAAAGCGCTGGCTCGGTAATTATATGGAAACAGAATAATAACTGAAAATCAAGAATATGGAGTAATGAATGTAATAATTGTTGCTTGAATATTTTTCATTATTCTTTCATTCAAAAGTCACGATACCTAATTCTCTTATAACAGAAAACGTATGCCTCAAAGGTCGACGATAAGACATTTCTAATTAAGACGACGATATTATTATCCGCGAATAACTTAACGATTCAGTGATTTTAAGGATCTCGCTCACCCACGCTGAGCCATGCACGAAAGTTCTCGGCTCTTGGAACAAGCTGCTCCAACGCCCAGCACTTAACGGCTTTTACGAGTGGGCGTCGTTTTCTAGAATAATAATTATTTTCAATCGTAAAAAAAGAGTCTACGGTAGAAGCTCAAGTAGAATGAAACGTTTAAAGGTCTGTAATCCTTGTAAATCTTCCGGCAAGTTGAATGTAGTTTACTAATGAAAATTTCAACAGGTTGAAATTTTTATTATGGTAGTTTTATATTATAAAATTACATTCTATTGTAATAATTCGATCATGGTTCGAATTAGATATAATTATTGAAGGCATGGAAAATTTATTACCATAATATATTATAGGAGACCCGTTTTCAGCATTTATAATTTTTTAAACAATTAGAAATTGACAGTTGATGCCCGAAATGTTTAATTAATTGTAAATAATTTTAAACAATCATTCCCAGAAATCCCATTATAATGATTTGAAATTTTTTGTAATTTTTATAAAAATTGAAACTGTTCAACATTTCTTGAAATCAAATAATATAAGTGCTTTATTATTGTAATTTGTTTAAAGGATATATGTTTTATTCTTCTGATTACAATAATATATGTGGTGCAATTCCAGATAAGGCAATCAATTTTCACTAAGCAATTAGTAATTTTAGACTAAAAATTAGCAATAATAAATAATCACTAATTCACATTTCAAAAGAAGCACAATAGAAAAAATACAATGTAATAACGTCGATGCTCTGTCTCAAAAAGCATTGATGGCTGGTTAAACGTTGATTATTACGACTTGCTCACTAATCCTCGCTATAATAAAATTATACTCACATGCCAATAGGGAAGACAGAGCATGAGCTACAAGCACTCTGGAAAAATGTAAAAAGAAATAAAGAAATAAGAAAAGTGAAAACCTGCGAATAAGTATGAACTGTGGAGATGGAGATTGAGATGTAGAGATGGGGATGCTAAAGGGATGGAAGTGCGCGAATAACCATTGCGCCGCACCGTAGCGTGGCTGTGCGCCACTCTTCGGTTCCTTGTACTCGGTCACAGATATGCATTTATGCAAATGTCTAAATTCCTGCCGAGCGAATCCCGCCTCGTCTCGCTACAAGAGATTGCAAATATTTGTTGCATTATGACCCCTATAAATTTCGAAAATCAATAGTGCGGAAAACTATACTTGACCGCGAATTGCCACGCCTATTGTCCATTTTGCTCGATCGCTGGACCGCACTGCTGTACATATATGTATATATACAATATATACATATATACTGGTATGTATAATACATTTTCCCGTCCGGTCCTTGCCACTATATACAGGTTGGAGCATTAATTTTAAATCACTGGCATGGAGTTCGCTCGTCTCATCGAGTGCTTTTATGGAGCACGATTCGAGCTTCGATCGGGCAGTTAGCGCGTCTCTTTTTTAGAGCGATCAATTTGCACGAACACATCACACGAGCATATACTATGTACACGAGACATGAGAATCGCGCGAACTCCGAGTCTTCTGAAATAATCGTTAACATAAAATATTTGTGGTAAAATATTTTATGCCTATACCGCCAAAATAGGTTAGTGAAATTTTATGACGACTTAATTTAGTCGTTACAATTTTACCGCTTCGCTGCAATCTCACTTTACTAACCTGTATGCACCGGTAACCCGTAACCGGTAACCTTTAACAGCTCCTGCTAACTCTTTTAATTTGAATTGGTAAAAAGTTACTAATAAAATAGTGTCGGTTCGTTTAATAATTCACTTTGGTAAGCATTTTTACTATCAATTAGTTATAAACTACTGATTCACAGTAAACAAAAAATACTAATTCATTTAGTAATAGACTCACTAAAGAATTTAATTGTCCATATATTATTAAGAAATTAGTAATTTTTCACTAATTTATGTTTTAAAATGTTAATTCCCTATAGAAAATTATAATAAAGGAATCAACACTTATTATTGCATTGACAAATTATTCTTATACAAACTTAGTTTAAGCGACTACTCTACGAGTATAATATAAATATAGCTTAACTTTTATGGCAAATTTTTCTCTGCAGTGACACGTGTTATTATTAATGCGTGCGTTTCATATTTTTTCTACCGTCGAGTCACATCTACACAAAATTATCATAAAATTCATTTGTTGCCATCGCTCGTTAAGAACAAGCAATCTTTATATATACTATATAATATACGGTACATATATATTATATCAATTATTTTATTTCAATAGTAGCTTTAATGGAGTGCGACTCATTAATTCAAAAGCATCGTGTTTCGCGCGCTCCTAAATATGTAGTCATCGCGCTTCGCACTCGATGTTATATATATGTATATTCTTCATGTGCAAATTACAAAATTTGTTTTTTATTCGGAAGAAAGGAGAAATTTATTTACTTAAGGTTCTATCAATAAGCTTAAAGAATATATTCTGATCAGGACACTCATCACACTTCGCGCTCGATATTTGCTATAACCGCGCGCTTTGCGTTCGATCCTGTTCACCATGTAATGAATTAAAATAAATAACAAGTTTTAGTGCGCCTACGACGCGCAATTTGCTCGCAGCGCTTCGCGCTCTGCAATATTTGGTCGTCGAACTTCAATGCATTTATTATTTTTGTAACATTTCCTCATATCGCACGTTTTTTGCCGGGAAAATTTTATTTTTTATTTTTGAACAAGATTTTTCATGATTAAAACGAAAACTATACTTAGTCTATCAAATCTTTTTAAGACCATTAATTACGTTTCTTATCATTTTGCTTCCTCATATAGAGGAAACTTTGTAGTGGTGACAAAATACAGTTTGCAAAAAAAGAGGTTTTTTTCAATATGAGTTTTTATCCAAAATGGTTGGCTAACGAACTTTACCTTCAGTTTCGGACACACTCTACGAGTATACCAGAGGCCAGTCCAATCTGTCAATTCTTTCAAGACTTATCGTGGTAACAAACTAAAAATCTACAGA
>JAUESI010000002.1:8506141-8518750 GCA_032275145.1 Synergus laeviventris
GCCTATTTGTAAAATGATTCATTTTGCATTTTTCCCAAAAAGAATCTCAAATTACTCTTTCTCGAAATATTCAGAAAAAAACGTATTCCCAACTCTCTGAACCTATAGTAATAATGAGAAAAATAATTAAAACTTCATCTTTCAAGAGCGAGAGTGACACTTGATCGATACTATACTATTATTATAGACGCTTACAAAATTTCTAAGCGTAAACTTTCCTATAGTAATTATTCAAATTTCCGTAATAGTTACCACTTGATCACTTAATTCCAACCATCTAAAAGAAAAAAGTAGGGCTATAACTTTACCAAATATTGATATAAAAGTTTCTTCGTAAATGTGATGAGAACGAAAAGGGAAAACTGAAATGAGCTTATATAACCCAGCAGATTCTCTCAGCTAAAAGAATCGTCTTTAGCCTATTATGTATATATTCTATTTCTCCATAGTCATAAACTATAAACGAGCCTATATATATATATATATATATACATGTATATAGTGAGCAGAAGTCCAGAAACAGCAGCAGCGGCAGACGTGTATGGTTTGGGCAGGGTGTCGCAAGGCAAGAAGGGATTTTGCGCAGGACGCTCTATGAGTTTGCGGGACAAAGGAAACTTGGATCGTACGTTATATAGCAGAGGTACCGAGACACATACGTACATATACACGCGCAAAAACACACAGATAAAGCCAAACGGACGTACTGTCGCGTCACCTACTACCGGAAACCCTGTGTGTGGCACATGCAAGGTAACTACTACTACGACCACGACGACGACGATGGCAATGCCACGTACCGCTGCAAGCTTTCAAGAATAGGTACATGAACATACATTAGAGATTCACACATAAACCCATGCAGCTTCATTCGTGCAGGTTAGATATAAGCGTAGGAATATCTCGTTCGGCGGGATGCCATGGAAATATGCGAAGCCCATTGTCTGCAAATATTAATCGTCGGTTCAAGTTTGTCCGAGTCGACCGTCGCCGCCGGCATCGGGCTGCTATGGTTGCCTCGGGCAAGAAACTTGGTACTGGTATTCCTTTGGAACATCCTCATCCGCCCTCTAACCATGCCCGTCTTCTCCCTCCGGATACAGGAATATTTTATGTCTTGAAATCAAGAGATCGATCGACCGAGATAAGATTGAAACGAACCAAGAATAGACCTTCACACATATATATAGAAGTTTGCCATCTTCTCTCTTTGTTTGATCAATGCACTTTCCTTACCATTCTCCGAACTTTATCTCTTATCTATCTAAACAATTTTCTCGGCACAACATTTTCAAAAATAAGAGTATTATACTTTAGATACAGGAGAATATGGAACCAATATTATATATTGGTTGTTTTTCAGTCGATAATATTTATCTATTGTACATCTATTTACAAGTGTGAACAATTCTTTTTATCAGGTCTCACTTTAATAATCCGTTGCCTAGACAACTTCATGTAAGTTTCTCTTGTTCAAAAACTCTATTTTAGATCAATTAATGACTTAAAATAATAAGATCAGCCATTTTTTGGATCTGAAAGTTGCGTTGGTATAGCAGCTATACTATAGGTGGTATAGCGATAGGACAAAAAGTCTCTTTATAGGCTGTCCAAAAGAAGAATCTACAATGTTCCAAATTTCTTTTGTAATTTCACAATACATAAATGTAATGGAAGTTTATTATGAAAGCTTAATGAAATTTTAGATTTCTTAATAATTCCTCAACTTCGTTTTCTTAATAGCTTTCCCGCCTCAAATAAATGTACAAGTATATGATACCAAAAATATAAGTACCTTATACATACCGCTGCGCCGCACCGTCTAAATGACAAAGTGTTTTCTCGGAAAATATGCATCGAAAAGTTCTTTCGTTCGGAACATGAATATTGAAATGTTGTTATATGGCTGAAGACTTTGGTGTTTTTAACACAATTTATACTCGTATATATATGTATATGGGACTTTAGACTTTCCCGACTTCGCCACCCCAGATAGGAATAGCTTTTGACATTTTGACACGCGTATGTATACTCATTTTTCTGCGATACACACTATCTTCCTACTTTAGTGTTCTTTTGGAAAAAAAATTTTTCGCTATGAACACGAAGAATGTTGTTGATCAATTCTTGCGTTCTTCGCAGAGCTTCGGGATAGAAAAAGAAAGTACCAGCTTTTTTTTTAGTATTGAACAATAATAAGAATAATAGAACGTATAATCACAATAAATTACAATTTTTTTGGAAGAATCTAATAAAAATGCTTAAAACTAGAGGTTTTATTTCTTTCTTATTCCATCTCACCACTATTAGTACCAAAATTTAAATATTACCTTAACTACATAATGTATCTGAGTCTTTGATGCTCATGATATTATGATATCAACATATAATTTGATTCGGATACGAACCTCTATTAGGCGCACGTGAGTTACACAAAGTCGATATACTTCATGAACACGCCACCAATCGACCAAACTAGAGAGAGACTAGTCGAAAATGAGTATACCTGATTTGCTCTTGGCTTAGTTTTTTTCATTTTATTGCTTTTTGGCGGGCGTGCCATTTCTATCGTAATAAGTCCTAGTTACGAGGAAAGGCTGTAGCTGCCTGCTGGAGTATACCATACATTCAGTGTATTAATTCACGGAGAAAAAAAGATATATGCTTAAAATTTGATGTAACTGCACTTTCATATTTTCGACATCCAGTTCGCATCTATTGCAGGTGATTTGACTTATCAATTCATTTATAAGATAGCGTTATATTAATGCCAGCAGGTGACATATAAGTCAGAAACAAAAATACCCATGCTTAATAATAAAAGCTTGAGTAAAATAAAATGACATTTTCTGGTAAGAAGGAGTTGATTGATCCGCATATATTAGAATGGGATTTAAAAAAACACACATTTCCATGTCTTTCAATGCGTATACTAATTGCATTTTTGTCTGAAATGCCATTGAATGCGCTCTATTGGATAAAACTGTCCTCACTTTAATGCGTTTGAATGGACACACATCTGAAGGTATTAAACGGGCTTCTTGATAATGCTATTGCAAAAAATTCAGTCAATGCCTTTTAATGCGGTTTGACGGTTCTCCAGCTCCAATGCCATACAATGCGCTTTATGAAATAAAGTATAAGAGAATAAGGGTCATCAGTGCGTTTACATGTTCATTGTTCATACCATATATAAGTTGAAGCGTTCACATGTTCATGTGGTATATATTTTTTGGCCGTATTGTTGAATAAAGATAAGTTATTGTAACAGAAAATCCTGACGTGTTTGAAGTTTATTAACAATGCTTTAGAAGTAAATCAGAATTTATGTACCCGCATAAGCTAGAATATTTTTTAGAATGTTCCGGACCTTTCATTGGAATATTCTAGAAATGCTCGTGAAAACTTTGGTGCTTCGTGTAAAGCAGGCGTAGACAATTCACATTTTTCCAAATGTAAAAATTAATGAAAGCAATACAGCTCGCACAACACAACCTATAGATTAAAAATCCTGTCTGTTAGAACTAAATTGCTATAGAGCAAAAGGTGTGTTGCATTACAACCGTGTAAGGTCAGGTGAGGTTAAATCCCAGAATCGCGCGCGCGGATAATGTTACAAAGCTGTGGAGTTAGAAGTGAATATAATGTGGGTTAATGATATAATTATGTCGCCGCGTTCGCTTAATGTACTTATAATCTGGCAGCTGCGTCTCACGATCGAGGTACAAGCGAGTCATTTCCGTTTGTGCATTTTTGATTTTTCAAACGTGGTCGTTCTTTTTCATTTAACCGCGTACTACTGTATTATTCATAACAGAAACATGAGTTTATTACTATATTTTATTTATATATATATATAATTTATTAATAATTCAACATACTTTACACTGACATACTATATGTACAAGTGCAATGCACATTACTATTATTATCTTAGCAACTAACACGAGCAGCAATATTAGCGCAGCGCCACACTTCCGAGAAATCTCGACCCAGCAACATTTCGTCTGAAATTCAAGCAAAAGCTCAGCAGACAGCAGCAGCATCACTTCTCTCATCTCTAATCATCTTATCAAAGAGAGGAAACACTGGGCTCTACCGAGTAAAACGAGCGCATCATATAGAACATCTCTAAAGTTTATGCGATGTGAGTGGTAAACAGTTTGACTTTCAAATGAATCCTGCAGCTGCGAATATAAAACAGAACTTTTTCTCGATTAGAGAAGCGAAAGGTAAAAGAGTCAAAGCTGTTGAATATTTTATAGAATGAATAGAGCGTAAAGGATCAAAGGGATGCACTTGGGTGTTGACCGGAACCACAATAACAATCTTTATCGTTAGGATATTAAGATTTTTTGCATTCTGAACAGGCTAGGCAATATTTACTGTTGAAATTATCGCACCTCAATACAAAATTTACTAATTTCAACAAGAATGCAAGTATATACTAATTTTTCCTACTCCTTATTTCTCCAATATTTATTTGTCACGTTGCATCATCATATCAGTTGTATAACAGGACATTCAAAACCAATAACTAAAATGAATTTTCCATACCAAAAAAACATGCAAAGAGTGTAGAACGAGATACGTTTATGATATATGGCATAGAAAATAAACCATTATCTATTTAAGGAGATTTTTAATTTCCAACATCATTAAAAAATATTAACTGCTAATTATTTTCCGCTAAATCTTTCCCTGATTAAAAAATTTTAATATTTCGAGTCATTTTGAAAGAATTATACAACAGTCTTGAAGGATTACAAAATATTTCTAGATATTTCGATTGACGTGAAGGTATTTTCAAAATATTCTCATGTATTTCGAGGTATCTCAAATTAAATTATTGGAAGTCACTTGAAATTTTTGTGAAATAATTAAAAATTGCATAGAATTCATGGAAATACCCCAAAATAATTGTATAATGTAAAAATAGGGTAAAAGTACTAATTTATTGTCGAGGAAATAGGCAACCTCAAATTTTTTTAGACCTTTTTTTTAAAACGAAAACTTGTACGACTTTGAAACTTATTTGTTTGAACAGAAAATTGATTGAACTAAACATTTAGAATCTAACATAAAAACTGTGAAAAAAGTAAAATGAATAGAAACACCATTTCTCGAAGAGAATTTTTTTTCAATGGCTCGAGAACTAGAACCAGTTTTGTCGAGTGCATTTGAAAAAAATTGTATATAAAGAATGTATAATAGAGAGAGAGAGAGAGAGAGAGAACGACGTATAAGGTCTTTTCTTTATCGAGACACACAAAATACAAACTCGCAAGTTATTTGTCGCCCGCTGGCGTCCTCCAATAATGTAAAAACCTTTTTCTCCTTTCTTCCTGTCAATCTTCTTGAAATACATACAAAATAATTTACCTGAAAATAAAACAGGCAAACATAACAATTGTCCGGTCGCCGATGCGTTCTGAGAAAATATTGCGTAAAGCAGCACCGCTTCCGATTGATCCAACGCAGACAACGTGCTATACACGCGCTTTCTTCGATCTGAGGATTTCATGCTTCTAAAGTTCTAAACCTCTTCGCTGTTCCATGACTCTCTAAGGCAATCGCAGCGCTGCATCGCTCCCGATTGGTCTGCCGCTAGAAGTGAGGGATGCATAAAAGACGGCTCAAATCTCGAGTCGGATCACTAGTACTCTACTCTTCGAAGGGGATATTTTGTGCCGCCAATATTTTGGTCGTTGAATTATTGTTCCCCTCAGGGAGTGCGTTCGCCAATCCGTAGAAACTTTACTTAAAAACTTCACACAAAAAATGTCCGTTGTGGAACAAATAAAGGTTCCATTTTCTTGCCATGTCTTAACCCGCTTCTTCTAGCTCTTTCTAATGTTAAGAAGATGCAATCGGATTATCAGTGAATCAAGTACAAGTGAAAGAGTCTCGCCCAACAAAGGATTAAGGGCATTGTATAAACGAGCTCTGAAATTTTGGTGTTCCCTCTAGGTTACGCCAATGCACTGGCACAGCAGACAATGGCTGATAAATTTCAATTTCACGTCGTGAATCTTATAATTATACGGAACTCCGGAATTTGTAAAAAAAAATAGGAGACGTCCCCGGAATTCTGTAACTTCCAATTATAAGTCTATAAGAGAGAATTTCGCGATTGATAACACACAATAAGAAATGCCACGGTTAAAAAGGTCAACACAACACCATCGGAAAATGATATGTCACAGCGTGGGAGTTGTACACATTTTCGGTCGGAAATATGTTTGGAGCTACAGTGAATGTGTGTGTGGGGACTAGCCATTCAAAGTGGCTACGTTCTCCATCCATCATTACCACTTGCCGAATCGCCGAGTTTAAACTCTCTCCTTCGTGCACGTCTAAGGCAGGGTCTGTCTACATTGCCTTACTATGATGAGTCCAGTGGCAGACCCGGGATGAAACGCAGAAAGGAAACTAAGATAGCCCCCAAGCCATCACCCAAGAGCGCAAGCTATATAGTAGGTCCATACTTATTCGTACCCTACATGTGACGCTCTAGATGTCAAAACCTTATCATTTTCCGATGGTGTTGTGTTGACCTTTTCAACCCTGGCATTTCTTTGTGTGTTATGTCCCTTTTTGTTACAAATTCCGGAGTTGTGTATAATCATAAAATTCCCGACGAGAAATTCAAATTTATCTGCCATTGTCTGCTGTGCCAGTGCATTGGTGTCGCCACAAAAATTCTGAGTTCGTTTATCCAATGCCCTTAAGTGCATATTAAAGAGTTTCTCCCTACAAAGATTTAAAGGACGCGAGTTACTTAGTCAGAGGCGATAAAAAGGTCTCGCACCAATGTGCACCGAGGGAATTAAATACCCCCCCCCCCCCCAGGTCGTCATAAACAAAGCAAACCCATTCAGAGCTTGAGCATCCGTCCAAGGATCATAGTAATCCTCTGTCTTCGTTTTCTGTTCCGGAGAAAGGAAGAGCGGCCCGCTTTCTAAGGAGTTCCATCTTCACGTCCTCCTCCCATCAGGAAAAACATGGAAAATTCCAAGAATACATCAGCCGTCATCTATGGAGACTTCTTGTTACTCTTTTCATTTTCTTAAGAGTTCTCACGTGTCGCGGACCTAAGGGTGTAGCTAGATCGTTCAATTATCCTAATTCCTAGCTCTTCCGCATTCGGTTTAGGTTAATTTTTTATTTTTAATGTTCATTCTTGTTATCCAATAAATACATTGTCCGAATCTTGACTACTAATTGCCAGAACCCTCAAATTGTACCTTTTAGCCCGCCATTAGCGAACTCAATTTATGGTATGATTAAATTTGAGTAGGTCACAAATTCATAGGTAATTAATAACACATCGTTTAATGTTTATCTCATTTCCACGTCAGCTGACGTCAACAGATCATAACAGTTCAATACAACAAATGAATCAATAAGTAATAATTTAATCAAATATGCACCTAACAATTTCTGATCTAGCCAAATTAATAAAATACTCGTACTAGTGTACTACGCAAATATAGATATGAGGTTCTATTTCCAGCGAAGAGAAATATAACAAGAGATTTGGTCAGTTTGAATCATAATCATTGAGACGGATTATTGTCCATCGGTGATCGACGATATATAGCGAAACATGAGACATTAACGAAGCTATTATACAAGTTTTAAGGAAGAGAGTGAGAGAGGGGGGGAGGGTGGCTCACCTGCAGCTATCCGGAAATATCCTCGTGACAATCCGGACATTTTATAATGTTTCTTATTTACGGCTATCAAGACTAATCTAAAGGTTTTATTAATTTTTGGTTATTTGAGAACAAGGCCGAATTGTAGCCACAGTATTACGTGGTAACTCCAATTTCAAAACCCACTCGAAACTTGACAAGCCTATTGCCTACACGGGCCTAGAACACAGAGTGAGCCGAAGCCTCTCTCATCGTGGTATGCCCGAAAAAAGGCAGCGCCACGAGACTTATTACCCGGTGGGTTTACTTAAATCGTAATAATCTTAATACTCAGAGATGCTGATAATTCGCTGACGACTCGATACCTGTCAGTGATACGCCCGGCCCGGGAATGGCGTCAGATGCCTTGATTTTATAGCGACAAGCTATTGGGTAACAGCGGAAACCATCTTAGTTTCCTTTCAGCGTTTCGACTTTCGTTCCGGGTCTGCCACTTGACTATCATCAGTAAGGCAATGTGGACACCAGTGTCACACACCCTGCCTTAGACGCGCATGAAGGAGGAAGTTTATACTCGTTGATTCGGCAGGTGCCGAGAATCGAACCCGAGTCGTCTTTATTCTCAGCTAGCGGCGAGTGTTGGCGCTGAGCTATGACGTGATGGTGGTAGGGAGAAGGTTATAGCCAGTGTGAATGGCTAGTCCCTGCAGTACTCCCCCCCTGAGTGACGTCGTTGCCGTAGATATGGCTAGTCCCTACAACTTTGCAGCCCACCGGCTGATCGAGCACCCCGTAGACAGGTGCTATCCGATGTCATCTTCCTGGTCAATCATATGTATGAGAATTTCATCCATACATCTGACCAAGATCCTCTTGGGGCCTATGTGATGCAGAAGCAAGTATGGCGAAATGCCCTGCTGTATGAGTGTGTGTATAGTTGTGACTCTGAGTCCCTATGACACTGAGTTATCATGAAACAGAATATAGAAGAACATTAATTTTTGTGTGTGTGTCAGTTTATAATATACATAGAGAAGAATCGATATTCCAAATAAAATTTCATCTTTTTTCTTCCATGCACCATATAGTTTATAAGTTCGTCAGAGTTCGATGAGACCTGTATATTACACCACGAATAGCTCTCCTTTATAAGCCTCGTGTTACTCAGCTGAGGGCTTCTCTCCCTATCTTCCTTTTCTCACTATAAGATTTTCAATCATTCACCGGAAATAACCAAGTTCACGTCGGAGATGAGATTTTCCAGTGGATTGCCGAATCGTTTTACTCTTAAATTAGGTATTACACGGATTCGTTTCTGCGACTGTATAAGCGTATAGCTCATTACAGTACGATGAGATATACTTCTCGGTGCAGGTACGGTATCAGATTTCAAGCGAAGAAGCAATGACTAAATATGAACTTGACCTGCTGATCTTTGTTGTAATATTCAGAAGAGATCAAAAACATATATCCAAACTACATTCCTAAATGTCGCGTCGTCGTTTTTCATGCAAAATCGAAGAGAAATCACAAGTACTTATTAGAGATTTTAAAGAAGAAAGTTTTCGGGAACTCAAAATTCTCAAGAACATTCTTGCACAAAAATATTCGAGAATTTTATATTTTAAATATTTAACTAAGAATTCTAAAAAATAGGAATATTTTTCAAAAGCGGTAAAAGAAGTTTCAAAAATCATTTATTTATCAAAGATCTAAGGTGTTTTCAAAAGATTTCCATATTACGTTTATTCTGTACTGTCAAATTTACAACATGGAGACGATGGTCAAATCTATAAATTTTTTGCGACTATATTGTATAAAACAGAAGCTTTAAAAAACTCGGAATGAAATTAAATATTTTGAATATTGCATGGGAATGCCATTTTCGTCACTTTGAAAGTGCTGTCTATGATTCTCTGTGGGAAATACAAAAATCTGAACCGAAAAGGACCCACAAGCTGTTGTAGATCCATGAACTACCATAAATTGTTCATGAGGTTCAAAAACTTGGAGTCACTGATGCTTCGATTATGCCCAAAGTTCCTAGGAGAAATATGTATATATAACTGCTGTTATAATTGACCAGGTGATTAATAACTTGAAATAATAGTTTTTCTGTATAGAAATCAGAGAATTTCTACTAATTTTTGCCAGCAAAACTTTTGAGATTATATCGTAAAGGCCATTTTTTTTAACTTCTGTCAAGGTATTCTCGCAGAAATATTTACCTATAACAGTGATAGGTATATACAACATAGTTTACAATAGCATACACGTTTTTATATATATCCAAAGTTAATTTTTAAGTTCATGAATTTATTTTCAAAAGAACTATTATATAGACGCAAGATATTTTTAAAGATGAATTTTCAATCGAAAAACATCAATCAAGTGTAATTCGAAAAAGTGTATCATAAATGCGTATATATATGTATGTGAAACTAAATGGGAAAAAAATATTCACTCCCTAGACCAGGCATTCGGGTCGTCCGCGTCGTTTATTCGCTCGTCGAGTGCGATTACTGTCCAACTCCGGTAGTTATCGAGAATTTCCCGTTTCCCTACCGCCGAGATGCATGCATATATACATACACACATACATGCATGCATACACGAACAGTTCGAGGGGGATATACTGATCTGCAAGCAAAGAATCATAATAAAAAAAAGCCAACGTGCCATTAGACGTAGAAGTCTACTAATTTGACCAGTTAAAATCAATCCAGTGAACGTCGAACGGGTCGAACGACTTGGAATTAAGCTGGCATAGCACGAATAAATACGATATATACGTCAAAAAGACGTATCTTCTGAGCAGTTAATGTCATTCGCAGTTTAACCTACTTAAAAACTTGAGTTTTCAATCCTATTCAAGTGACAAACTTTTGTATTCATTCAGGCTAGATATATAGTGCCTATATATACATAAATAGAATAAAAAGAATATATATCAGCTCTAGCTTATCTCTGCTGGTAAAAATATCGGATATATACTATTATACATATATGTGCACAAATTTAATTGCAGTGTATAGTTGGCAGAACAGCAGCAATGCAGTGGCAATAATAAACTTTAATGCGTACACGTGTTATTTGTCATAACAGTATAGTTAGCATGGCATTTTAAAATGAGTTGAAACGCGCGTTATTATGCACATCAATTAACGTGTACAAGTTAGGATGAGATGGTGTATAATTTAATTTTTACATTCTCATTATTTAATGTCGAATGGTAAAATGTATATAATAGCTTCAATTTTTTATATGTTATATATATATGTATTCATATATACAATTGTTATAGACCCCTCAACGTCCAACGCACTTTTAAGATAATTGCACTCGAAACTATCATAACTGGAATTAAGTTGCTTTGCGTTTATAGTTGCGTAGAAAAGTCGCTACACGAAAAATTTCCAAGATTTCAAAGGTTTATATCTATAAATTTGCCGTCCGTCTACCTATTCCGATGAGAAACCATTTCATAAACGCAACACACAGAGGAAAAAAATGAACAGCACTCTCTCTATATAATAAATGCTTTTCTTCCTTTTCACAAAAACTTTCACCCTTCAACGAGATATCAATTTTTCATTGCTGCCGGTACATCAGAGAAGATATGTAGATAAATTTATTTTGCGTTTTATTATTTTTTCCTCAATTTATTTCGACCTATATACAGAATATATAATTATATATATGGTATATGAAAACGTGATCAGTGACAATGCGTGTTTCTAAATCTGATTTCAAAGAGTGTGTGTTGTATATATTTAACTAAAATTGAAGAATATTTACTGTTATGCAAGTGCACAGAGACTTTTTTGGATTTATTAAAAAACGTGGAGAAAATATAAAAATCGCCGTTTTTGAAAAGAACAAATTAGGATAAAAATAGAGAAGCTGGAAATGTAGATCCATATAACATATATGGTATATATACGCAAGTATGCAATAATTTTTCGTATATATGGTAGATTTTTTTCAACTGAACAAATCTAGAGATTTTAAAAGCATATTATTCAACAATTAAATCTGAATGAACATAATAACCTTATAAGGATATATGGTAATTACCAAAAGAGCAATTTTAGTTTACCCAACTTTACGCTCGTAATCATAAATATTTGTTGCTAAACTGCCTGCTCGTTTTAGAAAAAAATATTTCATGCCAAAGTAAATAAGTTGGGGAAACTAAGTTTCCCTTGTAAAGTACACATCCCCTTAATAACAATTAAGATTAGTGTTTTACGCACTATTTTACCAGTATTCATTAAATCACCACAATAATGTACAAGATATATATTATAAAATTAACACACCCTAAATTTTGGCAGCGGGTTTTTCAGTAACACCTATTAGTATTAGTTCATTTTTCCGCTTTCGGGCATATCAAGCTACAAAATAGCCAAATTATCGGAGCTAGGATGCGAAAAGGATTTAAATTCGAAACGTCATACACATACACTCGCCGTATAGTATATGTATAATAAATATTAAATATGTACCCTACTCCGTTTTTGTTAAATGACCACGTTTTTGGACCCCCTCTGAACCCGAAAAACATTTTTTTAAGAATGTATCTGTCTGTCTGTTTGTGATTCTATAGCTGTAGATTTTAGTTTGTGAACCCGATAACTTTTGAAGGAATGGACTGATCGAAATTGTTTTGAAAACTTTTTAAAAGCGACTTAAAAATAATTTTCCTCATAATTAATTTCTTCTGAGCGCGAAGGGCGACGATGAAATACTTCAAAGCGCACTCAAACTTGTTAACTATTTTCTAGTATCTATTATATTATAATACAGAGCCGAGCGCGAAACGCGAGTATCCTGATGAGAATGTATTCCTCAAGGTCGATAGAACCTTAAGTAAATTAGTTTTCCTCTTTTATTATTAAAAGCTAAAATAATTAAAACAAAAGTACCTATATGGTATATATCAGCTATA
>JAUESI010000002.1:8521629-8535597 GCA_032275145.1 Synergus laeviventris
TATAATAATAAAAAATTATATATGTATATGCTTGTCATTCTTAGTGTGTTATTCATAAGAATTATAGGTCTTAGACTTAGAACATAACATTTCTCAAGAAAAATGTATTATGCGGCATATTGTAAAGAGATAAACCAAACAACAAATTAGATAACAAGTCATGTGGAATGGACAAACAGTGGGACTGATAGGAACGACCATATGTGTATGTAATTTGTAAAAATCAAAAGTATCAAAACCTGAAAAACAAAGTTTCTCTCTTATCAACATTCTGTCAACATCAACCGCTAACTATAATACAACCTCCTACGTCATATACGAGATAATAATTGCAATTATCTGGCATCTATGTAAAATAGATAAAAAATTATTATTGCGGTAATAATAAACGTAATTTATAATATTACCATATATATGTATTAAAAGTGTTGAAAATATTTAGTATTGGAATTTTAAGATGAAAAAAAATATATGAAAATATATATACATATATGTTAACATAAATATATATGAAAAAGCAGTGACAATTGAACGATTACAAATTTGTCATTATCAGTATAAGAAATGATATTTTCAAAAATGGATAAAAAGATACAGCTGTGACACCTTTAAATTCAGATGGTACGTTATATCTTCGTATAAGTTTCATACTCATCGTTTCTAAATTGGAGTGCACAGGATTCTTTGTAGAAAACTATATCTCTTCGGTCTCTCGAGTCCTGTATCACGAAAATGGACGTGTCTGCTTCGTAATTGACGCTCAACGTGACGCCATCGAACTATTACCGCATTTCTGGAAAAGCTCTTCTATTCCCCTGACAATCAGCTCTAAAAAACGAAAAATCGTTTCTTACGTCGAGGTTGAATTGATTGGTATTTATTTTTAGGCCTTTTTTAAAATACATTTTAGACAATTTTTTTTAAATCTTTAACTTATATGTAGCATACACATATATAGCCCTCCAAATAGTAAATAAACATCGTTTTGAAAGCGAATAAGATTGATCATTTCGAAAACCAAATTACCAAAAAATAAGTCTTTGTAAATATTATTGCTAAATATTGCTAATATTATTC
Organism: Synergus laeviventris; assembly: GCA_032275145.1. Classification (NCBI taxonomy): domain Eukaryota; kingdom Metazoa; phylum Arthropoda; class Insecta; order Hymenoptera; family Cynipidae; genus Synergus; species Synergus laeviventris. Next base: position 8,522,707 of record JAUESI010000002.1, read on the forward strand.
TATATTATTTTATTACACATTTATGAGTAGAAAAAAAAAGTTTCATCAAGTTTTGAAAGATTACAAAAAAAATATAACTTTTTGAATTGCATCCACACAAATATAATATGTATTATTACAATATGTTATACAATTGTACATACTACATTGAAAATGCAATATCATCATTATAACTTCAATGTATTGTATTGTTTATAAAAAGTGAAGAAGAGTGCTAGCTCCAATCACTGTTAGTAGTAATTTTTGTCGTCAATATTCATTTAGTTTCCGACTCGTACCACATCACAAAAGCATGTCTCGACTGCTGAATGCGACAGACAAAACGCAGTCGACGTGATCGACTCTGACACTGAGCTATAGTGCCATTGGTGACTGCAACACATATGCAAATAGAGATTTTACATTTTTATTTCACTGCACAGTCCCTAGTCTCATCCAAAATCGGTTTCGCCGTTGCTTTGTTATACACGTATGTCACTTTCATCTTCAGCTTTCCCTACCAATTAACGTTCCTACGGATGCCCAACCACGTTTGCTCACTAAAAGAATCTGTACAATATATACAATATACATTTTATTCACAACAACTAAATATTCATATGAGGTTCTTTCAGCTTTTTATTTATTTATGGTATTTATTTTTTTTGCATCAATAAGATAACTTTATAATACAGAATATCTTTATGCTGAGAATATATTACACGAATTAGAGGAAAATAGACAAAATGGAATACTATTTAATTGTCAAATACAATATAATTACAAGTCAATTTGCAATAATATAATTGATCTCTACAGCTTCTGCGCATCAGGCCGATCGCAGGCGTTCAAACATATAATATGGCGGATTTCATGTCAAGTGAACCGAGTGAACCCCCACTTTTGAAACCGATGTCATCCGATTGGACTCAAACTTGCATAAAGTCCTATTGGGTATCAGTTACGTTACCACAACAAATTTGAACGAGATCTGCCGAAAACTTACCGAGTTGGAGAGGCCAGAATTTTGACATTTTGGTCAAACGCAGCCCCTGTTTCCGATCCATGCGTATAACCGCAATCACCTATTGCATTTAGAAAATTTTTTCCAACACGTTTTCGACAGATTTCTCTTCAATATTTTGAAAAAAATAACAATAAAAATAAAAAATTTGTCAGTTTTCTTTCAAAATCAAAAATATTTTATACTTTTTTTTCAAAAAGGAACGTTTTTTTCTTTTTTAGTTGCTCAAAAGGAAGCTCAGGTTTTTTCCTTGGAGAACCTTGAGGTCCAAGAGTAGGCTGAGATTTGTTTATCTATCAAAATAAACATTGATTAACTCGAAACACCTATGACGCTATAACCTTTTCGTGTCCCTTTTCTCAATGATTCCAACTCGAATTGATGGTTTTCTTGTATCAATAAGGTCTCTCTGCATTACCATTTTTTTTTTGCGAAAATCGATATAAATGTTAAAGACTAATATTTTTATTTTGAATTTTTGCCACTTACTCATGATTACTGTATAAATGATATTTTGATTTCTTGCCGGCCACTTTTTCAAAAGTACTATATACAAATCATAATTCTAAGCCAATAAATTAGCTGAAAATACCATTTATATAGAGTCATGAAATATGTCAAGTAATAAAAAATACTTTTTTTAGCGGTTTTAACTAAATGGAATGGCAAAAATCAAAATGAAAAAAATACTAACACTTGCTCTTTTTTATTGTCAGAAATTGCAATTTTTATAGGAATTTCCACCTTATATTATTATCCTATAGTATAATTATCCTAATAGTTTTAAATAGTAAGAGTCAACTCGAAAACGAGTCAAAAAGTACCATTTAGAAATATTAATATATCCTAAAACATTGATACATAAGAAGTATATTTACTATACCATTTTAAATAGCAATAAACGAGACGAATCTCTTCTCCCTTGCCCCACGGAACCCCTTACAACAACTACTTATATAATGTGAGCGCCAAGTCTAAGAAAAATTAATATGAAGGAAACATGAAGGGAACCAAATTATAAATATGAGGAAGATAAAAATAAAATAAATTAACTGAAAAATATGACAAAGCAATATTTATTTCTTTGGTCCCTTACACTATTATATAGAACATTTTTTAGAAAATTTAATATGCAATATAAGCATTTGTTTTGTAAATGAAAAGCCATACGGCTGTGCATTAAGGGCATGTGTTACTTATCATATGAGCAAATTTAGATAACCGGGTTTTTTTCTACAATTTTTACTTTTTCAAAAAAATAATAGTGCAAAGAGTAAAAATCATAGAAAAAAATCTCGGTTATCTAAATGTGCTCCATGTCCTTAAGGTATAAATATATTTGCATTATTTTTAATGAAAATTTATTAACTTTAATACACAAAAAGAGAAAAGCGTAGCTTTTCTTATATTGTTTCGAATTATGCTAAGGAAAATAAGAAATATCTAATTTCTAATTATACTCTGCAAAAATTCTGTTACGCAACTACTTAATTATAGACTCCGAAATAACGTCGGGTGATCTCGGGGCTACTTGGCCTCGTCCGTCTGACATAGGAGACTCTACTCTCCTTATTGTTAGGTAAAACGCCAGAAAAGGTTAAACATTATACATATAATATTCCATAATTTCTTTACTACTAAGTTGGATAAAAAGTTTGCAAACGCAGTTCGGAACTACAGTTGTAATTGTCAATTTAGTAGTTAATTGCTTGCAGTAATTCCATTCGCAAATTCCATCCACTTTCGGATAAAAATCGTGTTTGCGGTTTTCTGTAATTAAACACTTTACTTAATTAGCCATAAAAAAAGTTGCGAAATTCAGCTCTTTCAAAGTGGCCCACGGCTGCGATTACATGCACATTGAGAATAGAAAAAATCAACTATTTATTAACTTAATCCTAAGCGAATCAATGGCTCGGACCATTCAAAAATGAATCACCAAACTATAATTATTGTCACAAGACAGGTACACAATTACAAGCCCAAGTTGTTGGGGGGACGAACGATGAGTGTCTCAGTTGCACAAATAAGTCAGTATTATATGCATATAGAGCACTCGTCGCGCCAAGTCAAGACTAGCATATCGTTTAAAGGCCTTATAGCCAAACTACCAAGCGCAAGGGGCTAAATCAAATAGCACTGCAAATTGCAAATGGGAACTAATTGCTTTCGCTCTTTACTTAGAGGTAACGTTTTAACAAGCTCTGACGTGACGTGCTCTGCCTGCGCGGCGGTGCGGAGGCTTATGAGGGAGCTATAAGGGGGGACTTAATGACCGCAGAGGTTAGACTAACACAATAATGATATTTCAATTTCACGTTTGTTCAAAGTTAAATGCATCTAATAATGTTTTAACAACGCAGGAAAAACAATTGGTGAAACAGCAAGCAAGCTTCAATCTCTCCGAATTTTGACATGCGGAGATATTCGAATACAAAAGAGAAGCATGATAGATATATTGATCATATATGGTACAGCATACATTCACAACGAGGAATAATTTGAGGGTCCCATCACAGCTAGTTAATGATGGAGCATTGATTTCTACTGCTGCTTGAAAATGCTCATATACAAACAACACAAAACTTTTTAGCTCCAGGTATTGATCAACACACAATCACTTGAATTTGCCCAATCAAACGCATATATATAATATATATAATAAGCCTTATAATATACATGTCCTAAACATGATCAATTCTGCAAAGAGTATTAACTTTGTGTTTTTTTTTACGTGTTATCTTTTCATTCAAAAAATAAAGACTTACCATATTCTATATGGTACAATATTGGTTCCTTTTATGTCAACAATTAGTAGATTATACTAAAAGCGATTAAAAATTCCCTGTTTTAATTGATAAGCACGGTTCTGATGAAGAGCAAACGGCATGGATTATTCAACTAAAGGGGATGGACGTTGACATACGAGTAAATCTCTATATGTGACGCGATCCGAGAAAAGGTTCCTTTTCTCGGATTAATCGATTTTCGGGTTATGATGAATTCTATAAGTTCTTTAACTGATATTTTTAATTTTTGAGAGGTGCAACCAGAAATTATGTTTCTCGAATCGCGCCACACACACACACACACACACACACATATATATATATAAACGTCGCGCCGTTCATTTGTTTCAGTCCCTTATTTAAAGAATATGGAAAAAGATTTAATCATTTTAACAAAGTACTAATATCAAAACAATCAAGTCTATAAATGAGCTGCATCTGTCATGATTTGGAAGGGAATCCCAATGTGATTGCACACATCAATCCATATTATTTGGAAGCTAGTATAATTGCAATTCCAAGTATGGAAAAGAACCAGTTTTCGATATTATTTTTGAAGTGATGATCGTTTTATAGGTATTACATTAATTATTGAAAAAGAAACACGTAAATATCTTCAGCTGTTTCATTATTATTCAGCAATTTCGTAAATGCAAATGTATTTACAGATATAATAATATGTATGAGGAAAAGTTTTCAGTAAAACATAAATCTTTAATTTAGGATAGCTTTTTATTTCTGTTGACATTGCTGAGATGGAAAACGATTCTTCTTCAGGCGTCATGTCAGACCTGAATACACTCTCTTGACGGATTATAGGGAAATCATCCGTTCAGGAAACAGAACAGAGTTAGCAGAGCAGAGGGATCCTAGCTTTTCGTATCGCAGAGAGAGAGAGAGAGAGAGAGAGAGCATCGTATCAAATATACTGGCTTTCATAGCGTACCTATAGGTTGTTTGTGGAGCAAGCTTGTTTGTGTGCCGGACGCCGGTGATTGTTGTGTGTCTGACTCGATGATATAATTGTGTACTTAGCTCGTGGTCTACTAGTCCGAGTAGAAGGATAAGTTGGTGTTGGTCGACGTGCGCAACCAGATGCATATACGACGCGATGCGACTATATCGGACGGATATCTGTGTTTGTTCAAACAGGATGCGTTGAGCTTTGCGACACCCTGGTCGCGACTGATGAGCCGAAATTGCTACGTTACACCTAAGCTAATGCCTATAAGATGGAGTGACCCTCCTACTAGACATGCTCGAAGGCACAGCAAAAGGAACAATTAGAACAATTTTTCTGCAAACTATACATAATACATAATACACATGATATAGATATGACAAATATGTACCGCAAGAAAGGGCTTCTGAGAGGGGGGAGAGGGGGAAGACTTTTTGAAATAGCTAAGAAACTTTTTCTATTTTTGCTTCTACTTTGAATTATGCTAGTTGTTGCCTTAGTCGATAAATGTCTAATATAACGTTCTAATTAATTGTCAGGATGACAATAGCTTTACTATAAAAAAGTGATTTTTAAGAATTATAAAAGTGTATAAAAGTGGTAAAATTCAATATTTTGAAAAATAATTGAACATGCTTTGAGATATTGACTGCGCGAATGAGTCCTGAATAAAGTTTCATCAATTTATTATCTATGACTCTCAGAAAATTGATTAAAACATTGTATTAGACATAGAACAACTGTGGATTTTTCTGTATTAGAAAGGAAAATATTAATATATGACATTTCTTAATTTTTATTTAAATCAATTTATTTTGATCGGAATAACATAGAATTAACGTATTAGCACATAAAAAAGAAACAGCAGGCTTTTAAGTAGATCCTTGTGGGATTTTCTGTAATTTTTACCGAATTTTTAAGTACTTTTGTAACTTTACTCAAAATTTTCTGTACGTGTAAAAGAAATTTTCGGAAAATTGTACACGATTTCTGAAAATATTAGAACAATGTATAAGTTTATTATTGACCCATTCGTTCTCCGCGTGATATAAAAACTGATTTTTCATGGAAGAAAATGTAAAAAAGTTTGAGAAAAAACCATCAATTAAATCGAGAATAAAGGACAAAGAAAATTGCTTCAAGGTGCGATAGATGAAGTTCAACGTAATTTTCTGGAACTAGAAAGAGTCCTAGCCATGAAAGCGGCTGCGGCGTAGCACGGCGGCGCGGGAGACATCAGTGGTGTTATCGGCCTTCCAGTTCTCGAGGGCCAGCGGACTACCTCCTTCCGAAACAAAAGCTCGTTGTAAAACGACGAATAAAGAGTCGAATGGGAGTATTAATCTCGGGTATAAAGTAAGATAAGTGGGCCGCGGCGGCCAGTGCGCGTAGTATAGTAAAGCTTGGCTTCGCGAAACTAATTCCAGCCTCTAATGGTTCTGCCAATAGCAATTTCTGTAGTAGGACCGAACAGTGGTGATTTCTAGATCTAAGAGCTAAGAAAGTTTCTCGGTTTTCCAAGAGAGGAAGAGCGTGTGTGCATGTGAGGTAGAAATAAGGGGAGAAAGAGAGAGAAAGAATAGAGAATATATCCCTCCATCGCATATATGGTATACGCGGCGGCGAAATGGTTGAAATAACTGTCTGTAAACCTTGCGAAAGAGAATACAGCAGAGAATTGATACGTTTTCCTCACGTGACTGATCGACTTATGTATATATAGATCCGAGAATCCGAGGCGCTAGTTATCCCTGATTTAATTGGTAAGGTCTTTCTGAATTTGTAGGAAGGATTTACCTTTGGTTTCAGGGATCACATAAAACAAGATGCAGATAGAAGTCCAAGTAATTCCAGTGAATGCTGCGAAAGGTATAGCATGGCCATAGCCCAGAGTGACTGCGAATAAAAAGTAGAGTTTTAAACTAACTATGACGAGCAAGCCACCCACGATCCCCATGATGCATGTGCACACAGCTTTGACTTGAGAAGCAAAAATCTCTGATGAGATAATCATTGTCAAGGGAACTATGCCAATGTTTAGAGAAAACACGAGAAATATGACAAAGATTAAAGCCAATATGGCATACTTAGCCACATCTATTTCTGTATAATCTTTGGCATAAAAGTAGAGAGCAACCAAGAGTTCACACAAGCCTGATATGATTCCAGACACTAACAACAAGGGTTTACGTCCCCATTTATCTACCACGAAAGCAGTGGAAATCGAGGCCAGCGTTTGAACAATCCCCACAAACAAAGTCGCAAACTCTGAAGGAATTGGGCTGTCCAGATCTTTTAAAATTACTTGAGCATAATTTGTCAAGGCTATAAAACCACCCAAGTACTGAGCAATCAATAAAAGCATCAAGATAATGAGCGCACGGCGATTTGCTTGCACAGTTATGAGCTGCTTGAATACATCATTTCCTCGATCACTGGGTTTTCTAACTTTGATAGAGTCCTTTATAATCTCAAATTCTTCTGATACGTCAATTCTTCCTCGTAGCTTCTGTAATGCTTCCTCAGCATCCTCGGTCCGGTCAATCATCCCAAGAAAGTACGGAGATTCGGGCATGAACCAAAATAAAAAGAGAAAGATAATTGTCATAACCAGATTCATTCCTGCTACCCCGGATATCGTAAAAGGGGGCCCCACAGCATAGCCATACACCATGCCAAGATTAAACATTATCGGTAACGTAACACTGGCAACACCTCGAATACTTATACTAGCTATTTCACCTAAATATGTTGGGCATACAAGAACAGCTATTCCAACGGCACATCCGGCTAAGAAACGTGCCACATACAGAACCTGCGTGAGAAGAAATATATTTCAGTATACCATTTATAAAGAGCAAAATTTATATGTATTATGTACAGTATATCTATATAGCCATTTCGCATAATTTTTTAAACTCACTACTATATTCCTCATCGGTATAATTAAAGTCCAACTGAATAACAATAGTAATGCTGCAATTAAAACTGTACGTTTTCTTCCAATTTGATCTACAACCGTAATGTACATCAGAGCCCCCACTATGTGTCCGATAGGCACACAAACTGCCAAATTAGAAATATCCGACGACAATATGGCAATCGGAGAGTCTTCAGACAGCAATTTAACAAAAGTTGGAGAATTCCATCCTATGACGGATCCAATACACCACATCAAAAGAGAGCCTGACAAAGTATATTTTTTCATTTGTTTTCGTAGAGACATGAAATGAAAAATAAGATTCATTATCGCACATTGCAAATTTTAATACTACTCATAATATATAAAACAATGAACTGCTACTTTTCAAAAACGAGTTGTACTCACTGGACGATATAGCTAAGTATTCCCACGTTCTAGATCCCTCTGGAGAGGAATACTTTTTTTTTTCAACCTTTCCATTACTCATGACTAATGTTTTCTGCGGATCGAACCTCTCAATCTCGCTGTTCAAAACCCGTATCATTTAACGAGATCAATGATAACGTAAAAAGCGCGTATCTTGTGTGGAGAAGATTTACACTAAAATTTATAGTCTCAATTCTGCCAGGAGAATCAGATCTTATCGTCGATATCGAAAGAGATATTATAGATAGCTGTTATGCATTTTTCCCAACTGCAGGTGCAATATATAGACTGACTTGTTAATATTGCTCAAACACCTTTCAAGCAGTTCAAGCTCGTACAATATATTTCAAGTTGACTCAACAAATTTAACAAGCCGTTAATATTGTGACACTTAATTGAGAAATTGTACAATACATTTCCTCCATCACTCATTTTCCGTTTATGGTACATTTTTGAAAGTTCAAAAACGAAGAAATGTCGAGAGTGGTCATTTTATAAGTACTATATTTTGTATTTATATACGCAATAACCAATAACCATATAAGGTTTTTTCCCGAATTTTGAACAGGTATACCAGCTAAATAACACTAAAAATATAGAAATTTAACGCTCATAAAGAAATAACGATAGTTACTGCAGGGGTCCACGGGACATCGCATTCTCTTTGTGGTGCTTTATATCAATTCGTACATAGTATGTGATGTTATACTCCTGAAAATAATGGCTCAGTGCGAAGTCTTTGAAACCTTATACCTACCTGCAATGTTCAAAAATTAATATATCGTCTTGCTTCATTCAATATGACTTTATGTATGTATACCCAGATAGAAATTTCTGTAATCCGCCGGAGTTCATTACCGGCGCAGTATTTGCCCATTATATACTGTTGACCAGTACAGATAATCAGTAATTCGCCAGTCGTACAAAAAAACGTAATTTTTTTAAATTTCAAAATTGTTGTTAACGTATTCTAAAATAATTAAAAATAGTAAATATAAACATTATGAACAAATTTTTCTTTAAATTGCGTAATTTATTTTTTAACTGTTTAAAATTGTTGTCCAGGTTTTCGAAAATAATGAGGCATAGTAAAAATATAACCATCGTGGAAATTTTTTTAAAACTTGCGTTACAACATTTACAAGAAATCTTTACAAAATCCAAAAATTTTATTTCATTTTATAAAGTCTTAAAAAGGATATAAAATGACAAAAAAAAATAAAGACTCGAAAATTATCAGAAAAATTTACAATTTATACATACATATAATTATGTAAGGCATTAAATTAAATTAAAGCATTAAATTGCAATCTATTAATTACTTATTTGATCAAATAAAAAAAAGACTCTGCCGCTTCTGCGACCTGCAACGAAGTCGCAGTTAGTCCTCAGCAGGATCTAGGACGCAATGGATCTCCAGTGGGAATCCATGATCCGCATCCCAGGTGCACGCGCACCAAGCCACAGCTAACCCGACAGCCTCGCTTACATATCATAGACGATTTAGTTTCTGACCAGTGCGTCAATGGAAGAATTCTCTTTTTCTTTACAACTGAATCAATAAGTGCAAGTGACAGTGTCTCGCCTAACAATTAAGGATATAGGAGTTCTCCTTTTCCTTTATTTTCCGTTCCAAAGAATTAAGGTAGAACAGCGAACCGCTTTCTAAGGAGTCCCTCCTTCACGTCCTCCTCCCATCAGAAAAAACAAGGAAGATTCCACGACTTCATCAGCCGTCATCTAGGGAGACCTCATGTGACTCTTTGCCTTTTCTTAAGAGTTCTCACGTGTCGAGGACGTATAATATCTCTATACATCGTCCAACCATCCTAATTACTCTTTCACATTCGGTTTATGTTAATTTTTTATATTTAATTTTCATTCTTGTTATCCAATAAATACATTCTCCGAATCTTGAGGGTACAATTTAGGATTAAATTCGAGTAGGTCAACAAATTAATATAGGAAAAAGACTCACAGTGAAGGTTTAATGCTATATATTATAGATTATAACGTAGACCTCCAAGAAGTAATAAATGGTTTTTAATAATTTTTTTATTAACCCTGGTATTTTCGCAGTTTGCCAGTACAGAACCAATACTGGTGTCCAGTGCCGCGTCAGTACCGAACGCCAGTACCAGCATGCATTACATGCCAGTATAGTATAGTACATAGCCCTGCAGTATTGGTACTCTGGCAATCTGCACTGGGCTAGTCGTGAATTTGCTATATCACCATGGGTACGTTTGCTGATGCCATGTATTACTCTATCTCCGCTATTTTTATAATTTTAGTAAAATTCATTATAACTTAATCTCAAATACTAAAAATTTAAAGCATGCTTTAAAAAGAAAAAAAGAAAAAAGATTCCTTGCATTGAGACGAATCGAATGACCTATATAATAAGATTAATGCATGTCACTGAAAAATAAGATAAATGTGGTTAATTTTCGTTTTCATCCGTCTTTAAACTATCAAATTTCAAAACTGATGTATAAGAAAGTAAAAGGTTTCTTGTTTCGTATAAAAAATCAAATAACCTAATATCCATACATTTTATTTAAAAATATGAATGATGAGATCAAATTTTCTACTGAAATAATTTGTTAAAAATATTTATTTTTAAATAAAAAATATATATATATATAAATATATATATTAATTATTTAATAGGTACTTCTCATCATTCACAGCCTAGATTTAAATTATTATATTATATTAGATATTATATTCACCCCCAGATTATAAGGAGGAGATAACCTATAGCTTTTTCTATTGATTGATCTGATATAATTAATTGATTTTTTCAAAGGCCTTGGCATCATGATTTTGTGAGCCAAAGACATCAATTGATCCTTCAACTATGGTATATACTATATATATATATATAAATTTATCCGGTACCAATAAATGGTGCCGGCTAAATTATTATGGTTCATCGCATGTTGCGTTTGACCTAAAACGACTTGTTTCACTTACTTGTGCGATATATGACAGTATCGCGTGAATCCTTTTTTCAAATTCAGAGATCTGAATAACATGATAGATAGCAGTTGAAAAAAAAACGATAATGAGAATAGCAAAAATGTATTTTAAAAAAAATATCCAATAAGTGATACTAGCTCCTGTTACATACTATAAAAGTTATTCGTGATTCAGCGATGATAACAGTCGTATTGCAAGTGATGATCTGATCATTAGTGAAAGCAAGCATGAACTATAAATAGTGAATATATATAACATTTGAGTCCAGTTCATTGCGCTCTTCTCACAGACAGATACTCGCAACAGTAGTATCCATTGGGTTCGCTATATTGTAATTTGTCAGCCATTCCGATTGATAACAATGTCGCATCCCACCGCCACCTAGCTCCCACCTACCGAGATTCAAACTCTCTTCTCTTTATACTTGACCCAGTTTGTTCGATATATTCTTCTTGGACAAAGTTACTCACTCGTAGAATGCTTGGTGACAAATTGGAATAAGTATGGTAATTGCGTTAGTTTAATATTAGTCTCAAACTTGCCGAATTATCCAAAAGCAGTCTTGAGTCTCTCAAACTACCTAGTATAATGCATATATACATATATGTATATATATTATATATGCTATATAGATGGACGTATATGTATACGTACTTTGAGCTAAGTTTGCCCATTAAAGCACTCCTGTCGCTTTATTATTAGCGCGATCGAACTCATGATTGCTTTAGCTTCTCCTCGATAGGGTCACTATAATAATATCCAGTCCCTATACTTCATATAAGGCCTTCTCGTTTCATAAAACTAGCGAATTATTCTCATTATATAGTTTCAGAAACCAGCCGACAAATTAATGGTTACTGGGATATTATTATAGAAGAACGCGGTGTTGGTGTTCTTTGCACGATTTCATTGAAAAATACGGAACATATGGTGTCGCGCCACACCGCATACACTGCATCGCGTACCGGTCACGCTCAAAATCAGTAAAGAATAACATAAAAGAAATGTTCTTATATGTTTTTTTACAACTCAAATTTATCACGTAGAAGATACCTTCTTTGTTTAGTTTTATATCATTATCACGCAATTTTCAATTTAAAATAATTGCAGAACGTATAGCTATAGCTATTATAGCTATAGCTAGATTGTAAGTTTTGAATCTTTTGACTGCTTTTGATTACGTTTATAAGTCAGGCCAGTACCGTTCATGCCTGCCTGCTTTGTCAACCTTGTAAACTTTCGCCGTAATTGCATTTTCAGTACTTGCAAAGGTTAAAGTATTTTCCAAAAAATAAAAATGTCTGTAGAGTTGCTCTAATTTGTCAACTCACTCTATTACTCACATTACCGGTAAATTTTCGATAATACTCGGTAATACCAGTCACAAGCCATATATATAATATATACCATACTTTCACCATAATAATAAAATAAAACTTGTTTTCAAAAAAATATGGCACTGCATGATTGTGCTTTGTCAAGCAGAGGGATTGATGACAATAAAATTATAGATATGGTACACGATACACATGGATCAACAAAGTGGAACGATGGCTATTTTCACGACACAGTCACAGACATCACAGGCATAGACGCAAGTGTGAAACACGCTAAAGTCTGGGCTCTAGAGAGGCAAAGTAATCGAGAGTAACATATATTACGATATACCCAAGGCTGAAACGCAATGGCTAAAAAGGCTTACGACGTTAAAACCTGTCATGTTCATTGAACAGTGGTAATAATAATGCTATAGAGCTTTAAGTGAAGGTCCTACTTCTAAAACTCCTAAGTAAAATTGGGGATA
>JAUESI010000002.1:8539430-8554963 GCA_032275145.1 Synergus laeviventris
GAGGTCCCAATTTCGTCAAAGTCGCGCATATTCCTATCACGGCCATGTTTTCTACTGCATTAAGAGTTGCACTAGCCTGCTATTGCAGCCTCATTTATTCAATATGGCTGTCATGAGAAGATGGTCTTGATTGGTTGCATTTTTTTTTACTTGCGCGTGGCGAGACCATGAGTAGTTGGATCAGGTTGGATCATGTATGGTTTGGTTCAGTTCAGTTCACAATTGTGCTCAGACTCAGAGTCTCAGACCGCTCAGACCTTTTGTTTTTTAGTTGGATGCAGTTGGATGTGCTGTGTCAGAGTCAGAGACAGAGTTAGGTATGTTGAATCTCATAAATTCTCAGAGAATTTAAGCCTCAGTTGTATTCTCAATTCTCATTCTCGTTACCGTTCTCGAAGTAATATAAGTAATATCAGTCTCTGGTAATATAACCGACTTAGGACTCTGAAGCTGAACCCTGCTGAACCCTCTGAGCTGCGGATGTGATTATGTGAAGAGTGAAGGTGAATGTGAAAGCGTGAAAGCGAAAAGTGTATTCTGTGGTTAAGTAGTTTTCGTGACTAACCTAACAAGACAAGACACAAGAGTTCTCAACTCACTGATAATATATCAGTGTCTCAACTCAACTGAATTCAACATGTACAAAGTAAAAGTTTGATTAGTTTTGATTAAGAATTAAGATTTACTATTCGAATGTCGTATCTTCTGAAATGTATCATCAGAAGAATTCGTGCTTTGTAAACTGAAGACAAATGGAGGTTAATCGTTTTGTAAAAACTTAGTTAGGTTGTTAGAATTGGATTAGATTTTCGACTGACCGTCGCTAACCATTGCCAGGTCGCGTTCTTCAAGAGTTGCAAAAATCATCCTCCAATAATTAAGTGGAATCTCTAAGAATCAGCGTTTCTCAGCATTCCATGGAGGAATATGTCCAGTTCTCCGAAGTTCCCGATTCCACAGTGTATCGCGGACGTAGATACTTTTTCTCTTTGCCTTCTGATGAGCTGTGTTTGTATAGCCGACTGCCGAGCTTCCGAATTCTCCAAGTATCACCAAGAACTTTGGTCCGAAGTCGAGGATTGATTGTTGTTGTAAACGCAAATCATTCGCCTAAGGATTAATCAAAATTCTCATTACTTATGGCAAAAGGGAAACTGAGAAACACAGATGCTAACAATAAAGTAGGGAGTATATACATAAATAGATATATCTTCATCGCGTAATTTGTATTCTTTACTTAACAATCTGCCTTAATCAATTAGTTCTCACCATCGTCAAACGGTGGATTTAAAGCAGAGATGTATACCACTGAGTTTGAAATTAACGAAACTCCACCTACGGCTCGTACTTTGCTTACCAAAGGTTATATCCAGGACGAAATTAATGGGTTCTCAGGTATAATATTGTAATCAATTATTGCTATTTTTTACCACTAATTTACAAGATTTACTGACATTTATAATAAAAAAAAAAGATTTTAGCTTATTTGTATTTTTAAAAATTATTGTAAATTCATCGTAAATCTTTTATTTTTCTTTAACTTAAAATAAACAATACTAATTTTTTCTTATTGCGTCCAGGGGCGACTGTTTCCACACGTGGTCGGTTCATGACTGAACTCGAAAAACAACGTTGTACCAATGAAAGACCACTTTATTTGTACATACAAGGACATACGAAGCGTAACATTGATTGTATGTATATTCTTATGACGTTTACACTTTTTTTTCACAATTTTTATTAAGAAACAAACTGTGTGGCTCGTGTTCAATTCTCTAATTTTTTAAACTTTGATTTTCTCAAATACAGTGGCGATACAGAAAATCAATGAAATCATTAAAACTGAGCACAGAAGTTCCCTAAATAGGCCTAGCAGGTTCACGAATGCTCCTCCTCCTCTTATGAGTTTGCATTCTGGCGTTCCGTCTGTCGTGAGTACATTGTCTATTTATATTTTAATACAACAAAAATTAATATTAGGGTGAATTGAAAGATACCATTTTTGAAACCAAACATTGTAGAGATTGATTAAACATATTTTTACGTTTTTTTTTTCAATTTTACGATATAATCAATGGTTTCACAAAAAAAAAAAATGCTAGTAAATTAAAGCGTTCTCTCGAAGACCATTGTCTTGCGTAAAATTGAATATGAGCAAAAATATGTATTTAATCAGTGTCCACAATATTGATCAAATGAACGAAAACTGGTTTCCAATTTAAGATCAAGGTTACAGTTCTAGGAGTTTTATGATTTCAATAAAAATTTAAAGGCATCCTGTTGAGGATTAGTAACATATTCACCTCTTTCACTTTGATTTTCACACTTTCTATTTTTTCGGCCACCCTAATTAATATTTGGTAACTAAAAACTTTTCTTTTCCAGGAAAAAATTTGTGTAGGAATAGAGAATGCTCCAGAAGGTTTTGGATTGAGGGGTCGTATAATTGGAGCCGGGGGATCTAATTTATTGTACATTAGAGGTGAAACTGGTGCTACAGTAACCTTAAGAGGTCGTGGATCCCAGTTTATTGATCCTGCTTTGGGAACCGAATCACCCGAGCCTCTACATCTCTATATAGAGTTAGTTTTTCTTTATCAATAAATAGTTAATACGTTAAAATTTCACACATTTTTGCAATAAATTACTGAAGAACTTAATTGTTTAGGCATCCAAATCCTCCTGCATTACAAAATGCAAAGCAATTGGCAATTAATCTTATACAAACGATGCAGTCAGAGCTGCAATCGTTTATTCAACAACAACCACCACCGGTACACTCGCAACAAGTTATTGCTCAACCTCAGATACAACAAATTCAGCAAGGTATAATAATAGTTGATCACCAGGAAGTGTTTGTATTTGTTTTTAATTTTCCAATAAATATTTTTGCCTTTCGAACAAAATTTTGTTTTGAGAGTTTGGTGTTAGAAATATTTCACGCAACAGTGATTATAAGGCACTTGAAAAGTTTTCAACGAATTGTGAAAGAATTTAAAAAGTTTCACGGGATTTCAAGAGATTTAAAAAGATTTATAAATATGTACTTTTTTTTGCCTTGAGGTCGAACTGAGCGCTGTATTTTTATAATTACATTGATTTTCTATAAATATTTCACAAGAAAAGGCAAAAATATCAAAAAATAAATTTTCCTCATTTACAGCTCAGTTTCAAACCATGAACATCGGAGCGTTGGGTCAACCTAACGTTGTTACAATTCAGCATCAGGGTAAGACAAACAAAATCTACACTTTTGAATATATTAGACCTTGTTGCAAGATTTATTTTGATTTTATTTCTTTGTAGATATTATCCAACATCCGCAAAGTAGCGTCGTTACTTTACCAGCAACTATTCTGACGGCTACCGTAGCAGGAACACCTGGTTCAGCGGGAGTTCACTCTGGACATTTGCAATCAGCTGATCAATCTCAGGTAATTGTAAAATTCTCCTTTAATATTTTGAGGCTTTACAGTTTTTCACTTAAACCTCATAAGAAAATTCTACTATTCCGTTGAAAAATAATCTTTCTTGTTGATCATCACAAATTCACTTTTTTGGTTGAAAAGTAAACTATTTGGTTGAATACATATATATATATATATATGTGAAAATCCATCTTTTTGGTGCAAAATTGATCTATTTTTAAAAGCGTTTCAAATTGAAGTCAATTCCATTATTACCCTTTTTTGGTGAAAAAGATCACATAACATAAATAATAACATAAATTTGTTTTTCAAGCAGGAGATGCAGGCATTCGTGCCTCCACCATCAGTGGGTCAAGTGCAACTAATCGGACCTCCACCGACTATAAGTCAAGTGCAGTATCAGATCCACCCAGGTCAGCCTCTTCAAATCCAAGGTTTGCCCCCCTGTTCCGAAACCTCAGCGCAGTCAGTAACGCAGATGTACGTGATGAGTCAACCGCCTCCACAAAGTCCAGTGCATCAAGGTTTCGTTTCCGCCAGTAGTGGAGCACCAATGAGCGGAGCTGCTGTTTCCTACGTTTACACGCAGCCAAGTATACAGAGATCGCCAACTCCCTCTCGCGTCATTGAGACCGTCAATGTGAACCTGCAACAGCCGCCACCTCCACCTCCTACGAATCAACAGCCTCCACCTTCGCTCTTGCATCTGCACTTTCCACCTCCTTTTCCTCCAAACCAGCCACCACCTCCAATTCCACAGACGTATCAGATTCAGTATCAACAGGTTCAAGCTCCGGTCTCGCAAGCTCAGACGCAATTTGTACTGCAAACCGGCGGTGAACCCCAGCTTCATCAAAATCATGAGCAACATCGTGTTATTGATAGAATGCAATTTGAGGGCCAGCAGGCGCCTCACATACATCTTCATGGACCACCACCGTCTCCGCTTACACAGACTTATCTAGTACACGAATCGCAGGCTTCGCATATGCAGCACCCGTCTCTCCCGGCTAACGAAGGTCATCATCGACAGGAAGTTGGTCATCCTGATTTAGGAGTGTCTGTTGTACCTCAACCTGTTCCGCCACCAAGGATGGTACCACCTCCAACGATTGATCAAATGCAACATTCCGTTAATATGCTTACTAGCGTTCCACCTCCGACTCATGGTCAGCCACCTCCTCAAGCACCTTGGCTCTACCAAGGTCAACAACTACCCGTCGCACAATCACAACCTCAACATCAGGTGAGTCTCAAAAAACACTTTCAGGGTCGCCAGAGTTAAAGTTCAAAAATGTTTGGTAGAATAAAATTGAAAAAGTTAATAAAGAAAATACCGGTAGATTACCAAAGGTAAGAAAATTGATGAGAACTTTCATTTTTAAAATTTATTTGTTTTGGTTTTCTTAAAGAATGATGAATACTTAAAATTTTTTTTAAATTGAACAAAAAATGTCCCAAGAAACAAAAACAGGCAAATTTTCAAAAATCGCTCGAGAAACTAACGGCAATTTTCTCATATTTGACATAATATACTTTCTCTAAATTAATTCTAGTCTCAGTTAGGTTAAAGTAAATCGAGATCCCACTCTTCTTCCAAAAAAAAGCAGAAAAAAGAATTCCAAATAAATCAGGTGAAATAAAAATAATTTAAAGGAATTCAAATAGATTCTAAAAAAAATAGAAACATTTTTAACGATTTAAAGTATTTTCAAAGAATTTAAAAGTATAAAATTTTTAAAAATGTACAAGTTTTTATCGAATTGTAAAAGGTTTAAAGAGAAATATGAAAGAATTTTAAAGTTTCACGGGATTTCAGGCGATTCAAAAAGGTTTATAAATACTTTTTAAAAATTCAGAGGATTCTAACCAATTTTAAATCAAAGGATTTCAAACAAGGAATATACCAGATTTCAAAAATATGAAAAATGATTCAAAAATTGTAATTTCTTGAAATATTGTAAAGGTAAAGTTGATGAAATCAGATTTGCTCTTGCGATAATTATCACATGCTCTCAATCAAAACTGATTCTTATTTCATGTTATGAAACTGGATATATTTTCAGATGCAACTGCCGTCATCAAATCTTCCTCCACCAGAAGTTCAAGCACAAATGCACTTTCATGCTCAACAAGTGCAATATCACAATGGGCAGATGCAAGCTCAAGTTCACTATTCTGTTCAGCCTCCGCATCTTGATCGTCGTTTGGAGCATAAGCCTGAGTTGCCAGAACACCACAAATTACAAGGTGTAAAACGCAGATTTTCCGACGTTGAAGGGATAGAGGTAATTTTTTTTAGTTTTAAGATTTTTAGTGACAGTAATGTGTCTACTAACTGGAAAAACAGGAATAACATATAACCGGGACCTTAAATAAATTCCCGTTAGAAAGTTGAATCAGAAATCGTATTTAATTTTTTTTTCAGATATGATATTCTCATTTAAATTTTGTACCTACATAATTGTAAACTGTAGATCCTTCATAAATACCAAAAATATTTAGTGCAAATATAATTAAGCATAATATGAGATATTCGGAGAGAATTAGAAAAGAAAAAATCCACATTTTGCGTACAAAAAAACGGAAGATATAAAGAAGTTAAGAGAACAAAATTGAGTCTTTTAGAAAGGTCTTTGAGATTGCTCCGAACAGTTTCTGCATAAAATTAATAGTTTTTTGCTTAAAAATTAAAAATGGTATTCAATTTCGAATATATTTCAAAATTTTCTAAATTGTTATTTTACTATTGTTTCAGGAATTACCAATGCATAAAAACATGCGACCGCCCTCTCAGCGACACGGCATGGGGTAAGTCTTAAGTACCTTTCATTTCATAAATAACTCTTAATTAAATATATTTTTGATACTCAACATGTTTAGGTATATTTAGTGTTTCGTGGAACGTTGATTACCAGCTGTAAAATAATTACACACATATACTGCATTATATAAATAGACTATTTAACACGGATACTTTCATGAAAGTAAACAATCCGAAAATTAAGTTTTGGAAAAAAAGGAATTCTGGTCATTATATCGAGTTACTAGTTATTCTGGAAGCCTCCGCGAAACGCGTAACGCTAATTTTGCCAATTTTTAACCCTCCATCCCTCTCTCCTTGATTGTTACTTAACTTTTAATAAACTGATTTTTACTCTCTAAATATAATGTTTTTACTGTATTAAGAAAAATAACTCCATGCAATTTGCGATTAATATAACGTACAAGAATTTATAATTACTAATTTATAATTATTTCAAATATATTTATTCTAAAACGTTTGCCATTTAATTTTTGAGTATAATCTAGATTTCAATTTTTATATTAATGTTAAAAGATTTCATGATGCTTTAAAGTATATATATATCAATATATTATTTTAGAGATTTCAATTTTTTTTAAAGATTTAAAAAAATTCTAAGGGATTTTCAAGGATCAACAAAGTTTAAAGAAATTTTAAAGGATGTCAAAGAATTTGTTAGATTTTCAAAGTTCTCAAGGAATTTAAGAAGAAATTAAAAGATTTAATGATTTTAATCCATTTTCTTGAGATTTTAAGGAACTTCATTTGCAACATTTCTCGACCCCTTCCCCCACTGTAATAAGACCTTATGGGGAACTGGAAGGCGTGACTTGAGGTATATGTATTCCGGCAACTTTTTCGTAAATAAATAAAATATATTTTATACAGCAAACACCAGTGGGTAAATATTTTCTTCATTGCTGTCTGCTGCGCAAAATGTATTTTATTTATTGATTTACGAGAAAGAAATACTCTTGAATCCTTCCTCTCCTAAAAAAGAGTTTTACGTAACATAAGGACGACCCCTAATACGTAGGAAATAGTGTTCGCCGACTCAAATAGGAGAAGAGTATGACGAATGTATAATTTATACCTGATCCAATCTGATGATTTTTTGAACAGAAGCGAACCGCTTTCTCTTTAAGGATTGTACTTTTCTATCACTAAGTTTATTTGATTCGACGTTTCTTAACTATAATAGGAAAAGCGATATTTATTAAGCGATGGTTTATTTTTAAAGTAGAGCTACAACTTCTGCTCTTCTTTAGAGTGTTATGAATTTCTTACATCATTAAAAAGCTAAGAAAAATAGGTTAACTTGGACAAAGACTTGTGATATCATATTTTACTTATTTTAATTTTTTTATTTATATGTATTATTATAAATTTAAGGGTATTGGAATCAAGTTTTTACCTCAAAATTCAATTTCTACATTTTATTCAACGAATATTAGAAAAAAAAGTGTTCGCTTTACGTCCATATTTAAAAAAAAATACAATTATGGTTATAGAGCGAAAGCACATTTAATTTACACAGATTTTTCATAAAACGAGGAATTTGAAATATAGCCTTAAAAATAAATCGTTTCATTTTACGTAAAAAGTAATGAAGGTATATATTTTGTCGTTCTGTGTGCATTCTTATATAGTTGAAAAATAAGTACCGCTTAAGAGGAAAAAAATGTCTAATTTTAATATTTGTTAAGTAAAGTAAAGAAATCAAATTTTGAGGCTAGAACTTGGATCCAACATCCTTAATTAAAGCAATATAGCTAGATAAACGTTTCTTCAAGAATAATTATTCTAGAAAGCAGGAACAAATCGCGTATTCGTTACAAAACTCATAGTCTTCACATATTACCTTGTTATTTAATTACAATTAAAAGTATTTTCCTTTAGTTTGAAGAATTTAGAGTTACGAGTAGATGTACAGTTATTTATTTCTAAATGTTTTTATTTAATAATGCAAACTTTGTTTAAGAAGCTTATCAATACTAAAATGAAGTTGATTAGAATTTGACCTAGTTTTATTTTACAAGAATTTTGGAGATAATAATTTAATGAATTATATGTATAGCCTATATATATAGGTCATAGGGATTGTGAGGCCTGTATTCCATTTCGAGCTACTTAAATATTTTTGAAATCGTGTAGCAGCTTCACAAGTCTTTCCTGTGCTCTCCTTTGTTCGAGAATTCCTCTTTTTCCCTCTTTCTAATAACATTCCCTTTATTCCTCTTTTTTCCCAGTTTTCATTTAAATGCGGACTGAATTAATTAAATTATTAATAATAAATTAATAATATAATATAATAATAATATAATTAATAATAAATTAATTAAATTTTGCTTATAATTCAACTTTATCGTTGAAAAGTAAACTATTCCATTGAAAAATTATTTATCTTGTTTGAAAATATAAATTTTTAAAGAAAAAGCGTTTCAAACTGAGTTTAATATTTTACCTGTATTAATTTTATTCAAAATAATTTGCTCCTCTATTTTCGCGAAAAAAAATTCTATTTCCTCTGTTTTGAGAGCATTTTGTACTGTGAAGTCTGGTGTTGTTAAATGGAGTAATTGGAACATTTGTTATTGCTTTCAGATATAATTGTTCCTGAATCGATTATCTACCCGTGGTTTCATAATGAAAAATGAAATACTATTCAAGTTTAATGTTTATTTTTCTGATAATGTCAATAGATCACTAGCAATTATGGTATTTAACGTACGTTATAATTTGTCATTAAGTTCAACATTTTTGGTTTAGGATTTGATTTATTTGAGAATTTTGAACGTGTAACGCAGTATAGTATTAATAAAACTATAAATTATTACTACCGGTGTTGGCTGAATTCCATGGATCGACGGCTAGATGGTAACGCGTTATTTTCATTTTCTGTAAATATATTTACTTGTATTTTTCCATCGCTAATTAAGAAGAGTAATATGTTTCTTGTATTCATAAGATTGTAGCTACGTTGAAGAGTAAAGGAGACTAGACGAGAGACAGAAGATTTTTTAATAAGATGTATAAGATGTAAACATTTTCGACTTGATAGAGTTAAAGAATAGAATACAATTGTATATTATATTTTGTATTTTTTTTTCTTTAATAAAACACTAACGTTCAAGGCAAAAGAAAAAGTGGCTCGAGAAAGAGCACCCACTCTAACAATAGGAATCGGAATGACAATTAATTTTCTTACAGAAGTATATTAAATGAGGCAGACAAAAAAGTGACAGTACCTACTAAATTTGAAAGAAGGTTTAAAGACTGTCCAGAATATTCTCTTCCAGTTTTCAAAATCCTCTTAAGTTTAACGATTTTACGAGAAATTCTTTAGTTTTTAGTCCGATACTTTAACAGAGAGCATGTTAATAAACACAAACAAGGACAACCCAAGAACTCCTCCAGGGCTCAGATTTTAAAATTCTTTCGAATGCATGGACATTTAATAAAGCTCCTTGAAATTTCATTAAATCTATTGATTTATTTATAATCACTAAAAATTCTAAAAAATAGTTGAATTTTCTTTATGATCCCTCAAAATTGTTGTGGCAAATTGGTAAAAGTACAAATAATCTGTCACAATGACACCAAAAATTCATGACAAAAAACAGGTGTTAAGTGAGTGGAAACGCAGAAGCGTCAGTGTGGAAAGACAGAAAATAGAAGAAAATCCTATTTTACTATAGTTAATTGAATTTGAAATTAATCGATTTAGAATATTTTCAACATAAAGATTGTTTTATTTCAATTGCTTTTAATTTTAAATTGACTCATTATAAAGCTTCCATGAAAAATGTATAAATATCTAGTGCAATTAAGTAAAATGGTACAATTAATATTAAAGGTTTTTATTTCAATTCTGCATCTTTGAATGTGATTAAAATTGAAACTGAGTAGCGAATATAGTTAGAAAAATATGGAAAAAAGTCAATTAGTCGTATTTTTTCTTTAAAATGTCGCACAGTCTGAGCCCTGTTCCTCTTGGTAGTGTTTTTTTTTACTCTATTGTATATTTCAGAAAGTTCGATGTCAGGGACGAGGAGCTATCAGAAAGGCCCTAATTAATATATTTTACTCGGTTCATTACTAACAAATGTAACTCGACTGTTTAAGCAGTGAAGGAGAGCGGCACCATCAAAATCCACACACTACGTCCTCAGCAGGCTTGGGTCCATCTTCTGGTGACAGAATCAAGCCACTTATGCCACCTACACATCCAGGTCTGTAATTAATGGTATCTTGGGAGCGAAAGTGCTGGATACCTTCTGGAAAGGATTTATTTAGCACCCTTTTCCCCTTTAATCGCGAGAGACCGCGTTCAGTATCCGAGAAATGATCGACCGATGTCTCTCTCGCAGGAAATTAGCCAAAATGCGCTACAATTTTGCTAATCCCGACTTATTTTTTCCTTTCGCGATTGAATCGAATCTAGAAAAAGTATATAAACGACAACTCGACCTGCGCTTTAGTCGAGTTTTCGTATCGAAACCTTTTCAGTCTTAACTACGCTTTCACTTTAGTGTTGCTTCTTAAACTGTTAATAGAATTTTACAGAATTTTTCATCACATCTTCAAGCTTTTCTTTTTGCGAGTGCTTTTATAGGATTTCAGATGGCTATTTTGTCGGAAGACGATATTTTATTAGTTTTTTTTCTATAACATCACTACAGGAATCTCATATGTAGAATTTCAGATGGCAGCTCGGACAAGAGATGATATTCTTAGAAGATAGTTTTTTTTCTCATTAGGAATCACATCAGTTTTGGAGTTAAGAGAGATTTCTCTATGGAATTCCGCATTAATTATATTCCAATATTAGTGACTTTCAGTTATCGTGGCATATGCTGTTTCATATTTTGGATAAAAGTTTCGTCATTTACTTAGAGAGAGGTGAGGCAGAAATTGAAAGCTTTGAACTGAAAAACTATTTTCATTCCTGGATTCCAAGTTAATTGATTCAACCATTTTTTCAGTTGTCAGACTCTAAAGACGGGGACAGGAAACTACCTGAAAAGATGGAATTCTTGAAAACATAAACATCACAGCTGTTATTAATTTTTTTTTTAATTCAAGCATGGTTTTGAATGAACATAATAGCTGAAAAATAAAAACCTGATTTTTGATTTCTTGTTCAAATATTACTGATATGTATATTTATACAATTAATAGGTGACAAACGCAATGGAGATCAGTCAATCGGAGTTCCCAACTCAGGTAAGTTCAAACACTTGAAATTTGCTATACTACGTACATGGGATTATATATTAATGAATAAATTTTTCTCGAGAAGGCCTAGAAAATGCATCAAGCGGAGATCCTGAAGGTTCAGCAGGTCCTGGACAATCTTCTTTCCTTTTTCTACCCCATCTTGGTCCTCGGCCAGGGAATTATGCAAAGGTACCTTGGGGCCGACCACCGCCAGGTCCTAGAGAAGAACACAATACACCTTATCAAACACTACCGCCTATCAATCTTCCTCCCCCAAGGATAAGAATGATTCGAGGTATTTTTCATATTTTTCATTTTGAAAATATTTTAAAATTTTAGGACTTGTGCGATTTTTGTAAACTTTTGAAAGCCTGGAAATTTTCGAAAGTGTGCTAATTTTTAGAAATGTTAAATTTTTGAAAAATCTTAGAAAGTGCCAATCACTTGAAATCTCTTTAAATCTCTTGAAATTTTAAAAAATTATTTTAAATCTCTTTAAATACTTTAAACTCCTTTAAAATCCCATAAATCTTGAATCGTTGAAATCGCACGAAGTTGCGATAAGTTAAGAAAGATTTTTAATTCAGATTGTTCCATTAAATTTATTAACTTGTATTGAAGATTAAAGTTTTTATTTTATTTTGGAAAAAAGTTATGCAATTAGCGTTTTTTCTATCCAAGAATTATTATTTTTGTATCTTCTATAACATAGTTCTGTGAAATTTGTTGTTAAAGTTTTTATTACTTATATCAAAATTTTATATTTTGTTGGTTTATTGCAAAAAAAAAATCAACTTTTCACATTCCAAAACGATACTCGGTGTTCTGAATAATTAAAATGAAATTTGTTTCAATATTGTAAAATCGTAACCAATTGAGATATTCTAATCAAGGCTTTTCATCTTATTAGGTCTTAATAATGACGACAATCAATCACCAAATCAGATTGGATTGGCGGAACATCATATAGAGTATGAACCGGTGCAGTCATACTTGGGAAAACCTCCTCCGGGTAATCCGCTTCCATTGATGCATTCCATATGTGATCCACCGCCGCCACCACCTCCACTACCTCCACCATCTCAGGGAGCTCAAATGCGGCCACAGCATCTTCAGCAAAACGCTCAACATTATCAGCAACCGCCCAATTTACAAGCATTTCAATCTCCAACGAGTTGTCCACCATGGATGAATTAAGTAATATAATCACATAATTGCAAGAAAATCAGCCTTTCGTTTTTAGAGAATAACGAATAAAAATATTATGAGAGGAACCTCGTGGGTTTTATATCTTCTTGTGTGCTTTGGAAATCTCTTCCATTCTTGAGATCCCACTGATAGCTGCTGCTTTAAGGGCTTGGGAGGTGTCAGATATAAGACCTCTGCTACTTGAGGCATGCCTCTTAATGTCATTCATCAGGATGGTGATTGCTTTTTTGAGTTGATTCCCAATCAATTCTAAAGCTCATGTCGTAAGTGTGTATCTGTAAGGGTCTCTCTTAAGTCCTAATTTCAAAATTTAATTTCTTCATTTTGTTCAACGAATATTACGCTTGAATTCGAGATTAGATTTCGAATTCTTTGTTTTACGCGAAAATTATCAAAATCCAACACTTTTTCGCTCTTAGAGCGAAAAAATTCTATTTCTAATATTCGTTGAATAAAATGACAATGAAATGAAATCTTAAAGCTACGACTCGGACCCGACACATAAGATTGGCTAGTTGATGGTCTAAATAAATATTGTTTATATTTTTCTATAAAGAAATGTCCTTTTCACACTCTGGCGCCCGAACAGGGACATAGAGTCATATAAATTCATTGCCGGTTCGCTACTGTTGGTGATGAAAGGCATAGTTGCGGGAGATTGGCGAGACTAAAAGCAAACTAGGGCTTTCATCATTATCTCTTAAGTTCTTCATAGTTTGGTTACGTGGTTCATGTAGTCGGTTGTATATTTTTCCAATCTCATTACTGGAGTAATCGATTCTCTGTTTTTTCGAAGTTGCCATGACAGTCTGGTTCTTCTTCTCTTCTTCCTCTTTTTCCAGAACAGTGTGACCTTGAACTTCTCTCGCCTCTGTGATTTAGTATGACAGAGTGAGGTTATGTCATGTAGCAAAAGTTAAGAAAATTTGTTATTAAATTTCTTTACATTTACCTTCGTTGCTAAATATTGCTGATCAGGAGCTTCTGTTAAGAATGTTGTGCATTCCTCTGCTGACAAAGTTTTTGACTTTTTGCTCACAAATCCATCAGTTGATTTTGTTTTTAAAACGGCATTCAATTTGCCAAAAGTGCCAATGTCAATGTTATCATTGGTTCTTATAGTGCTTTTTAGCATTGAATAGCGAGACCACAGAGTTGAAGCTTTACATTTTTCAGCTAATTCAGTCAAATATGCCAACATTACGTTCTCTGTTAACGATTTAAATTTTTTCTCAATTTTCCACTGATTAAACTCGTTGTAAACTGAGAGATATTTCTCCTTCGATTGTTTAGGTAATAAACCTTTTGTGGTGTTCTCTGCAGTTTCACACACTTCGGGTGGTGTTTGATCGACATCCCTATTTTCAGATTCACTCATTTTAATTAAATCTTATTAACCTATGAAAGTTTTACTTCACTACACGGGCGATCAGCTGATCGTAATTGCTCTGACATGAACACGATGCCAGCAGTGAGTTATGTTACTATACTGTATTCTGACCAGGGTTGCACGGTTACGCGTAACTCGTACTTTTATACGTATGATTATATTTATAGTTACGTATTATACGTAAACACTGTAAAAAAACGTAAAAAATGTCGGAATGAAGGGATGTACGCAACCGTGATTCTGGCTCTTCTGGCAAGTAATGTGAACGAAGTGCGCATGCACAACAGCACGGGAAAGTTGACTGTGCTCAAAGTACGCATGCGCAATAGCACGGGTGTTCGAGCTAGTTCTCGAACTAAAAAATTGTTGGATGGTGGATGAATTATTTGAGCTGAGTGAGGGTTCACTTTCGTTGAGGAAAAGTCAAATACAACACAGTTCTAGAGAATCACTTTTTATTTCACCATATAGAAGAGAAAACTTTAACACTTCACAACATTGCACGTGACGCGCGAACATTAATCCGATCTTAGAAAATAAGAAACCCCAATGTTTCTTGTCCGAAAAGGCAAACTACCGGTACCTTGAAAAAAAGTACAGAAGAAAATCACGTACTATTAGCCGCACGAATAACAGAAAAGTTATTAATAGCGACGTGCGATGACAGATTGTACACACCGAGTCATGGTTATAGAGCGTACCTGGACTTTCCCCCCGGCCCGCTCCCAGCTACTCGATCCACCAGGGGTGAAGAGGAGAGAACCAGAGACGTTAGCAACCCAATGGTACTCACGGTCTCGATAGATTTTAAAATCCCTATCTTGAACAACGGGAAAATGGACTTTGCTCAAAGTACGCATGCTCAACAGCACGGGAAAGTCTTTCTATAACTGTATTTTAACACAGTTCTAGAATTAATTATTTTGCGCACGCTATATGTTGAGTCCTAGTCGTACAAATAGTAAACAGTTTAATGTCTCTTTTACAATACTATTTCGTCGCTAGTTTATTTTCTAAATTGCCTTCTTTCATAAATAAGAGTTGTAAAACCAAGCTATCAAATCATTCAAATTCTAAACATTGTGACACACCAATTCTGTTCTTTTTAAATCCCTTTATGGGTGTACTTAAGAAATTGTCCATGCAAAACAAATTATTTCTTTCCAAGAAAATGCAATCCGGTTGTTTGAACCACAATATCAACAACAGATGCTTCTACTAAAGGTGTTAAGTCTCCCATATTGTGCCAAACAGTAGTTCCACAGTCCAATGACTTATCATTCTTGCTCATTTTCTGCAAGAGCTCTGATTTCAAGCTACTATATTGAGCAGTCAGCGCCTGGGGAGATCGCCCACTCGAGTGTCTCTGGTTGTCTGCTTCCATGTAATCGAAGAATGCATCTGAAAAAGTTCGTTTGCTCTTTCCGCTGAAAACAGGAATTGAACTCAGTTGAGTGTATGATGAAGTCAATAGTCCTGT
>JAUESI010000002.1:8555063-8613408 GCA_032275145.1 Synergus laeviventris
CATAAAATTCCCGACGTGAAATTTCAATTTATCTGCCATCTCCCGCGCTGTGACATGTGTGCAATGTGCATTGGTGTCGCCACAAAAATTCCAAGTTCGTTTATCTAATGTCCTTTAGCAGCCTTTAGTAACTTTTAAATACATTTTTCAAAAAATAATACTTTGCATATGATGTTCCCTTTCGTGTTATTTAATAACACATTTAGAAGTTTATCCAAGTTTATCCTTTTTTAAATATATATACATAAAATTTAGACTATACCGAAAAAGTCGTTGATTTTTATTTTTCGATGTATTCAGTTTTACAGTAAAGAAAATATTGTATATTTTTACACATCTTTTGTAATATAGTGAATCGAATTGCAGATATATCAAAAATCAGTTACTCGACCTTTTCTTTCCCAATCTCCATAACGAGTTGGTTCGGGACCTTTTGGTCCACCAACTTCACCAGTTGAAGGATTTCTGTTTTCTGGAAATGGTTTCAAGGGATCTTTTTCCTGATATGGATGTTTACCCTCCTCTAATTCTTCGAGATTCTCTGTAATTAAATAATTACAAAAATTATAAATTACATATTATAGAACGAAAATTATTTAAGTCTATAAAACTTCCGTTCTGACCTATTGGCGTTCGTTCGCGTAATTTGTTCCTGAATTCTTTCAACCTCGGACTTTCTTCGCCATTTTTGCTTGCTAAAAATCTTGTGCTCACTAATAAGCATAATAAAATGAGTATAAATAGTTTTTATAATGGTTTAAAATTTCGAAGCTAATTATAATGTTACATTGTCAAAAGCAGAGTCAATATAAGTATTGTTGGAACTAACCATTAAAAAGATGTAGAATTCCTCGCTGTGTTAAAGTCAATTGATTGATGCACAATGTTGACATTTTTAATTGACAATAATAATTTAAATATGTTATAAAACAGTTTTTATTAAATATATAACAGAGGTTTCGAGATACAAAAGAATAGGCTAAAGGTCTTGAACTTCTAGAATTATAATCGTGAAATAAATCAAATATCTTATCTTTGTTATAGCGTTTCTTGAAACAAGGTCAATAGGTATATATTTTTCTGATTTTTATTTCATAGCTTAGTTCACGTACAGCCCAAATATTTAACTTTTTATTTGAATAATTGCCAACGAAGCTCGCACCAGAATTCTTGAGTGCAGTCAGTAGACACTAGACAGTAGACTGCAGCTTTTGACGTTTATTTTGAGTTGTTAGAAACAAACGACCAGAAGATGTTTTTGGAATCTATACTTGTGACGTAATTATCCAAAATGGCCGTACGCTGGTGCATAAACGTTGGCACCAAATGCATGGGGCTGAAATTTGTTCTTATCAGGTTCTTATAATATATTCTTAAAAAAATTTTTTCTCAACATTTTAATATCTAGAAAATAGTTTTAGTTTCTGAAAAAGTATTTAATAAAATATTAAAATCGAAATTAAAAAATGTATTTACCTTATTATTTTATTAAATAGCTTTTTAGAAACTAGAACTATTTTCCAAATAGTAAAATGATAAGAAATGATTTTAATGAAGATATTAAAAAATAAAGTTCAGACCTAAGCATTTGGTGTTAATGTTTATGCACTAGCGTAATTTCCATTTTGGATTATTACGTCACAACGTGAAATACCTAATAGTGAAAGTAAAAAGACCGCGAATTTTAAAAGTTGGAATATTTATTCAAAAAATTGCACGTTAAATACGTCAAATACTAAAACAAAACAAATCCTACCTTTGAATTTTCGTAAACCTTTATTCTATCAATCTATCGTAAGAACTTCTTTAGTAAGTAACTTATTGTTATCTTGAAACCAAACATCGAAATATGCTTTTGCGTTTACTAAGCCGTGCTCCTCAGATTAGCATAAAAAACGGATTAAAAAATTTCATGACAAGTTTGTTATTCAAGTTTTAGAAAACTAAATAGTTAAGTACAATATTCATTCTTAATACTTACACACTCTTCAGGTATCTCAATTCAAGCAGAATCGAAAAATGTTAATATTAGCGGTAAAAAAGAATCCACGCGAATGAAAGTGTTCCATGAAAAGCTACGTGCAGATCGTCTGCCTCGTAAGTTCCATTACAATAAAATTTGTAGAATTAAAAAAGAAAAATTTCCTTTTAAAGCTCTCATTGACATTTCCACATTTGCTATCACAGTACCTATTTTCATATAATTGTCAAAAATATCAATTATGGTTAGTAAACTTTTTAGATCGGTTTTACAATTCTATCAAAGTTGCTTCATCTATAATTTATCATTTCTGCATTATGTATTTTCATTTCTGTTAGTATATGTAGAAAAATATTGTATGTATAAGGAACGAAACAGATATGTACCTAGTTTTCTTTTATCGACAGCAGTGGGACAGACTATGCGACTCGTAGATTTGGTCCTGGTGGAAACCGATCCCGAAAGTGGAGATCTGATACCAAACAGCGAAAAACAACCTACAAAATGGGGAGATTGGCAACAAGGTGGACGGGTTACAGACTTTTAAGAAACAACTCACTCTTTTTTTGCAATGTTAGAAATTTTGTATTTAAAATAGAAAGAAATTGTTGCTAACTACTTATTCCTTAAAAATGTTAGAAAGACTTTCTCTCCAAGTTGAACCAATTATAAATCAAACAAAAAATAGTGGCACTCTTTAAACACTCACACCCACAAAATCTATTTTACAAGGCGAACAACAACATTTATAATTAAATGCGACCTCAAATTCAGAACTGACACGACCAAAAAGAAAAGAATTGACTCGATCTGTGTACACTGTACACACTGTATATGCTTCAATATTCGACATGATCCAATATAAATCAATTACTTTTGAAAGAAATACTTTACTCGTCATATAACGTCGCTTGAATTATGCAACCCCAAAGCATTTAAAATTAAAAAAAAGTTTCGCGCAATTTATCAATAACAAGATAATAAAAGCAACAATAAAGTGACCAAAAAAATGTTATCAAATCTTGAGAGCACGCAACTACTTTTACCATATAAAATACAAAGTAGTAATATCTCTTTTCCTCCTTGAACGATATTTCTGACATCAGTTAAAGAAGATAGTGTACATATTCGATGTACATTTTACATTTGATTGTTAAAGCTATCAACTTCACTTTGAACTACACTCGAGGTTCATCATATTTTTATGTGCAGTGAAAAAGATCTTTCTTCTCGAAAAAAATCGCATTTCTTCGAGCTCAGATTTTGCAATATGTACTAAAATATAAATACACATCAGTCTTGATTCACGGACAAACGCGAGAATTTCCGTGTAACAGCGGTGGCTGCAGATAAAAAATCTGCGCGACTCAAGTTGTTGGGAACTACAAAGTTTTGTTGATAGCCAACACATCGCGCATCATCATGTTCCTTAGAGTCCATAATGCGTTCACTACATTTCCATGATTGCCAACTCCGTTCCCCAACCATTCACCAGGTAATTTCGTTATGTCAGGAATTTGTGTATTTTCTGGCGTCGCACTCATCTGCTTATCCCAGTTTGATATGTAACGATTCTCCACATTCAAGCCCTCAATGTATCTAAAAAAATTTTTTAAGTTTATAATTGTCTGTGTTTCTGTAATAAATATACTACACAAATAAAAAAATTTCAAAACGTTCGTTTCCGTATTTACAAAATTTTTTTCAATATACAGACATCAATCAACGTGAATTTAAATTCTTACCTTAGATAAGCATCCGAGTGAAGAACTCTGCTTGGCCTTGGAGGAACAGAAATAAAAAGTGGTTCTGGCTGCTTTGTCGTTGGAAGATTATTAGTCTGCGTTGCAGCGACAGTGGTTTCTACAAAGACAATAATTTCACATAAAATTAAGTCTTCTCTTTGGTTGAAAATTACCTTAGTTGATTTAGTGGCTAGCAAAGATACGATGAAAAGTTCACAGTATGGAAAAAATAAAGCAAGAATATTTTTTAAAAATAGAACCAGTATTTTTGGAATCTGTTATACGTATAGAATACTATATCAGGTTTTATAATAATCCCAATAAAAAAATTTTTGTACTGTGCCATCCGAGAACGGACCTTTTATTTGTAAAATCCGAAATAGAAGACGTTAAAAAAGTCGCATTAATTTCATAAAATTATTTTATTTTAAAGCAGAAAAATTAACGTATGAACTATTGAAAGATAATAAAACTGAAATATGTAACACAATTATTAAGACTTTAAATTAGAGAGTGCATAATATGTAATTTAAATATGGAACTAGTCAATTTTTAATAATTGAATTTAAAATTAGATAATGGATTTAAAATTTTCTCGACATAAAAACGTTCAACAGTTAAGGAATGCAATTTTTAAAAAAATGTTCGTGGATTGATGCGATTAGAAACATATTCCCATTGAAATGGTACTATTATATGTTTACATACATGTTTTTTTCAATCTGGAATGATTCTATGTAATTAAAATTGAAAATTAGTAGCAAACTACATAGTTGAAAAATATATCGATTCTAGATAGAGCCTTATTATCATTGGGATACGTCGTATCGAGGCGCGACGTAATAATGTATCGCCGCGTAGATATATATAATTTTAAGTACAAATTAAAAAAGGCATATCTAAAAGTCTATAATTTGTAATATAACTGCACGGCAATATTGTATCAATAGTTGTTACAAAGTACATTCTATACAAAATAAATAAAGTATGCTAAAAAAACGTGTTCTGTGTACTTTTCTTTATTTTAAACCAGTTCTGAATGGAACTTTCGCTCCTATTTGGTAATGTTATTGGAAAAGAATTCGGATCAACATTTAAAACGCGTTCAAAAATTCATTGCCACAAAATTATTACGTATAGAAGACATATAGGGGATTTTTTCTCACCACTTTTGAAACCTATGTCATCCGATCGGGTTCAAACTTGTTCAAAGTTTAGTCCTATTGGATCTACTTGTCGAGTTGGAGAGGGCGAAAGTTTTGGGATTTTCGTGAATATCATGTATTTCGGCGATTTTTAACTCTTGTAATAGCGATGAAAAAGATTTTATCTAATACATTTTCGATAGAGTTTTTACACTCTTTCGATTGGTCTTATGCAATTTTTCAAAAAATAAATATTTGACCTTCAAACATGCTGGTCAAAAATTAATTTGACTTTTTCTCCAGAAACGGTATTTAAAATTTTTTTTTTTTGGTCTTAAAAGAAAGCTTAGGTTTTTTCCTATAAGACTATGCAGATTAAATAGTGGGCCTCAAATTTTTAATTCATGAAAATAAGCGTTGAAAATAAGCACTGTATTGTTTTGACGAAAAGTAATAATATATGATAGTATATTTGATCGCTTTTCTGCATTTTGAAAAAATTTTGAATTTTAGAAAATCAAATTATTGAATAAGAGGTCGGGTCAAAAAAGTGGTTTTACGGATTGTGTAAAATTATAGCTAGGAGATTTTTTTATGCTAATGTCTGGTCTTCTATCTGCCTTTCTTTCAGCCTTTCGTTTTTTTAGTGACAGTTGCTTTCACTTTGTTTTCTAATTTTCGTTTCTTCTCTTTTGGGAAGTAGTCGCATTCCGTGGCTGAGGAAAATTTCTTCAATTGAAGTCTCCCAGATAGAAGACCAGACATTAGCATAAAAAAATTTACGAGCTATAATTTTACACAATCCATAAAACCACTTTATTGACCCGACCTCTTATTCAATATTTTAATTTTCTAAAATTCAAATTTTTTTCAAAATTCGTCAGTAAACGTAATGCAGGCATTTAAATAATAGCAATCTCAACCCTGTAAAATGCAGAGAGCGATCAAATATACTATCATATATTAATACTTTTCGTAAAAACAATGCAGTGACCGATCTCATTCAAATTTGGTGTGATAACTACTACCCAATAGGACTAAACTTTGAGCAAGTTTGAGCCCGATCGGATGACAAGGTTTCAAAAGTGGGTACACTTGAGAAAAAATCCCCCATATAAGTATGTACATACTTAGTTAATAAAAAATTCATTGTTCTCAATTTCCTTTAAACGCTCCTACTTCTGTACTCATATTTCCCTACTTGAGCATAATATTTTTGTAGAAAACACATGCCAACACTAAATTTAATATTACTGAAAATACAAATGCGCACCTTTTGGTAAGCGTAATTTGTGATATAAGTCAGGCAACTCACCGATTTCCATCGCAGGTAACGCGGCTATTCCTTTCGACGACGCAACAAAATTTCTGAAAAAAAAAAATAAATTTAATTTAACACTCGCTTTCACAAAGGGGTTGTTGTTTTTGCTGACAATTCGATCGATGATGGACAGTATAGACTGACTGTTACAAGAGGCTGCTTAGTGAAAAATCATTAATTTCCAGTTCCGTAAGTTATTAGAGAACGCTTGGAGAACTCTTTTCAAAATCTCGACATACGAGCGTTTATGTAAAAATTGTAAAAATTAATAAAATAAATAAAATCAAATAGCCATTCCATAGAAAAGAAAAATCTTTAAAGTTTTTACAATTTGTAGAGGCTAGAGTATTTATATTTACTTGTTTTCTCAGAGTGATTTCTCTTCCTTGCTAGACGAGTTATTGGTAAACCCTCGGTATTAAGGATTGAGTTAACAATTTAAATAATAAAAATACATGCATACATTCATATACATAGTTTGATACAGTTTTCTATTCTGAGGGAACTGAGATTTACAAGGCTTTATAACATTGCCTTTCAGTACCAATAAATTAATTATCTGGTTGAGGATAAAATATCGATAAAATGTACATACTTGCTTCGGTCGCCAGGTAGGATGATTCTTCCATTGGATTTGAGAATGTGAACTTCTTTAACGTGTCTCGCTAGCCTTTGCACACTCGGGAATGGTGGCACAGATTTTTTCGTCCTTCCACAACCACGCCACTGGCATTGAAATTCAGTGTCTGAAAGTACAGGGGTTGATTGGTCCACGTTCGATTTGTCTTTTCGATTTTCCAGATGGGAAACTTTTCTGACATTGAACATACCGCTGGTAATATTAGTGAAGGTAGATTGCACATGACCGGTCTGCTCGGCGATGCAGTGATCGATACAATCCGTCATGTCGTCGAATTGGAAATCACAGGTGTCCCAACAGCATTCATACACGTGGTCCTGAGCAGAAACTTGCACAGAATTTCCTTTTATCTGACCACCCTCCTCGTTGATCTTGATTGCCTTCTCCTCCCACGCCTGTTTCTCCATCGCCGGCAATTTCCGCCACTGAAACGAACAATCTAATCGTTACACACCACCAGATGTCTCTAAGGACTATTTTCCTCTCTCGAAAGTGGCTACTCTCTTTCTGCTTACCGTTGCCCATTTGCAATCTACTAGAAATATGTGGTATATTCATTTCATAGTTATAAGAAATTAAGTATTTTCGCCGACCTCTTCAGTTACTCATGATTGACATACATACATATTTATATACAGTTTATGATTAATTTCAACCTTTAAATTAAATTGAACTGCACAAATTGAGTCGCAGCCAAATTAAGAATTGCAACTTGAAAAGCAAACGACTAAAGCTTGCTAAATGAAATTTATCCTGTAAAATAAAATAAAAACCGATTGTTTTCTTTAAATATAGAAGGAAAAATAATACACAGGGCTCGGACAATTTTAAGGGCATGTTGGTAATTGCCATAAGAGCAAGTTCAAGTCCGCAATATGTAATAAATATTTTTCGCTAAAACTAGATAATTTAAAGATTTTAGAGGAATTTTATAAAATTCTAGCCAGTAGATAAACGTTCAAAATAGTTTTCTTTGAATTTAAATGCCAGGAAAAATAAGTTAAAAATATTAGTTTTATACTGTGATCCCTGAAAACCTAAAATATGGTTACAGGCGACATTACGTCACTAATACAATTAATACATGGCCTTAAGGGAATTTTCAAAATTTTCTATTCCATTACTTAATTTCAATTTTATTCCCTGATTAGAAACTATAAATAGCGCTAAAATAGAAATTGGTTCAGAAAATTATAAAAGAAACTTTTGTAGCTAATATATATATACCGCGAAATGTGGGACCAAGCGATAACCGTGTAACTCGTATTCACCTAACAATAAGTTGAGGTATACTTTTGTATATAAACACATACAAATTATGTTTAATTATGACCGGAACTAATGAAAACAATAATTGAGATGAAAAATATGTAATAGAAATATCGCTTTACTCCAGATTCACGCAAGTCAGGGTATTACTATATTTTAAAAATTTAATGGCATGTGGTAATTACCATAAGAACAAATTTAGATAACCAGGGTTTTTTTCTACAATTTTTTTGAAAAAGTAAAAATTATAGAAAAAGCCCGGGTTATCTAAATGTGCTCATATGGTAAGTAACACATGTCCTTAATTTCAGTTAAGAAAAAAACGTTGAAACAATTGGAATCAATTAAATATGCAAAACATATGATTGAATAATTGAAAGGCCAAGTTGAGTTGTTCTGGGTTTTTAAGGCGATTTGGAATATTTTCGACATAAAAATTTTCCAACTATTTCAGATTGTAATTTGAATGGATGTTACAGAAACTTCAAGGATTAATGCGATTAGAAATTGTTCTATTTCAAGAATCGATATTAATCTCAAATTTACTAATTATAAAGATTTAATGAAAAATCATCAATATGTAATGGTATTATATATAATTAAAATGGTAAAATTATTTTTTACGTTTTCTACCTGAATTTTGAATGTTTCAGTGTGAATAAAGTTGAAAGTGAGTAGCGACGAACTGGCTATGATAATGGAACAGAGTCGCACACCGAGCCCTGAATGCTAATTTGTAAGTACTAAACTAACAATAAGTGTTATGCATAGATCACGAAGGGGTAGTAATGAGATCGACAATGGATTGTGACGTGTTCAGAAATGGGAATAGAAACGAAACTGCAGATTAAGTACCAGCCTTGGTACAAGGAATAACATCAAAATTACTCGCACATGCGCGGTAGCAATCTATTCGTCTTCTTTCCCCTCTGAAATTGTGCGGGTGAGTGGTCCATGCTCTGAACCGCTTTTTAAATGCGTTTAAAAGTGTGAGGTTATACAAAAACAAATTGTAATACATCGTATTGGGACAAAAAATCAAAAGGCCTTACATTGTTAACACCTGACACGGTATTAGTCTTTCTTGCCATTTTTTTTACAAATCTTGCTGCCGGTGTCCAAATGGTCCAAATAAATGTATATTTAAGTATGTTTTGTAAGAAATTTTAATGCTTTTTGAAATCTAAATTTTGTATTGTTTTCCAATCATTCGGTAGAAATAAATATTTCTCGGTTCTTGTTGAGCTTGATGTTGTCTTGTTACACTTCGTGACTTGTTGCGACAATATTACGTAATTTTTCAAAAGGGGTCAGAGCACGGAGCATTCACCCGCACAATTTCATGAGGTTAAAGAAGACGGATAGATTACTATCGCGCATGTGCGAATAATTTTAATGTCATTTCTTCTACCAAGGCTGGTACTTAATCTGCAATTTCTATTGACATTTCTGAATAGCGAGTTCGATCTCCTTACTGTTCCTTCGTGGCATAAATGCATATAAACACCAGAAAGTATAGGCCTGAGCACAATCTTGAACTGAACCCATATCCTGGACCCGAAGATGGTTCTGTCTTTTTCTATTATATTGCCCTATCTATCTTGCGGTCACGTGACAAGAGAGAAGGAACAATACGGTAGATAAGGACAGAACTGTCTTCGAGACCAGATTATAGGTTCAGTTCACGATTGGGCTCAGGCCTTATGTTACAGAGAGTGGAAGCTGCTATAAGAGCGCAATGTACTTTTGCGCACATAATTTTCAGCACTCTCTGGTTTAATTCTTTCTTGTTCCTCACGATAGGATCGCTACTGTCAACTTTATATACTTAGTTTCCAATCTCTAATATATTGCGCACGGTGAAAGCGCTTGAAGACACAACTTCTGATTGGATCTCATTTATCTTTAGCTTTGCTTGCAATTAAGTCTAGTATGCCAGAGATTACAGCAAGAATAAAATAATTAAATAGCCCTTTTTAAATCAAAAATAAAATAAAAAACAGAGAGTAGCCAATCGATATACGATACAGTAAGTGGACGAGCCCAGAAACAGGAGAGGACAATTTTCTTCAAAAATGTAGAACGGGTACAGTGATTGACCACCTTTGAATATGATTGGTCACTTCAAAATCATCATATATTAAGAAACATTGACAATTAAAACTTATAATAAATAGCGTATAATGTGTTGAGAACAATCTTGCACTGTTTATTAATAGCTTTACTCGAACATATTTGTTAATTACACCTATTTAAAGTAAATGGCCAATCATTTTACCCATGACCCTATGTCAACAAATAAATCGAAGAGAGTAAGGAAAACTGGAAATAAAATATATTTTTGGTTCAGTCCTGTTTGAAAGCTCGACAAAAAAGGAGAAAAATCAAATAAATACCTCGTTACCAACAATTCTGCTAATCTCTCCGAAGGTCGAGTCAGGATTGTTTTGCGTAACCTGCGTTCGTATTTTACTCGAATACAAAATATAGCCAGTAACTAATTTCTTACCGGTAGATTTCTAAACAGAGGAAAAAAAACAAATTATAAGGGTAGTCATTGATTGGAGCAGTCGAGGTCTTGCACAAATGGTAGCGTCTTTTTTTTTTTTTTTTTTGTAACGACCACTAAAATGTCTATGAAAGGAAATTCCTTCTTATAAATGGTGCAAAAACGAAAGATATTATGCTGGCATATTTTCTTGCGAACTAATAACAAACAAATTAAAAGTGAAAGCATAAAATCAAGAAACCTAAAGAAAAAACTTAATAGACATTGAATCTAGGTGCGTTAAAAAAAAGTTAGTGAAAATAAAAATGAAGAAAAGGAGGCGGCCTACCTTTTTGGTGGAAACTGGTGTTTGGGCGTTGGAGAGCACCGGTTGAGCTTCCATGGAACCGACGGATGGTGGACCACCAGCATCCATGCTGTCTTCACCCACTCCTACTCCTACTCCCACTCCTAATCCTATTCCCATGCCCAGTACATCGGGTTCCAGCTTCGGTATTGGTGAAGAATCCTATACCATTAGTCTCAAGTTACCTTCATTACCTCCTACTGATCGTCAGTGCTGCCAGTTTTATTCCTCATTTATGCATTCAAACTCTACTTTAGAACTTGGAAGACGTGCGACTTAGAAGACATATGTATGCC
Organism: Synergus laeviventris; assembly: GCA_032275145.1. Classification (NCBI taxonomy): domain Eukaryota; kingdom Metazoa; phylum Arthropoda; class Insecta; order Hymenoptera; family Cynipidae; genus Synergus; species Synergus laeviventris. The sequence goes on from JAUESI010000002.1 coordinate 8,566,316, forward strand.
TATTAAAATGGTCCAAAAAAGGATTTTCTTTTTATAAATGAAAAGGATTCAATGAAGTTTGATTATTAGGAGAACTTGATCCGATGACTCTAAATCTAATTTTCGTGTTTAAGGACATATGCTACATACCATAAGAACAAATTTATTTTCGCCAACTTTAAGCTCGTAATAATAAATATTATTTGTTAAAACTATACCATTTATTTATTAACCCTCCATTTAATACAGTCGGAGGTAAATGACCTCATTTTAGTAAAAAAAACATACTAGTTTTAACATAAAAGTTGGCGAGACTATTTTTGTTCTTATGGTAATTACCAAATACCCTTAAAATAATTCAAATATGTAATTAAAAAGTCTTTTTTAGGACCACCCAAATGTCTATAATAAGATTTCATTCTTGCTTTATTGAAAGACTAAATTCTAATTTCAAAGCAAATTTTTTCTTTGATTTACTTTCTTGTAATGGTATACACTATTGTATAAGTACTTTGAAGTTCTTAATCTCCTTATTATTAGTGTTTCTTAGAAATAATTTGTGTTTTTTGCACATTTCATGAAAATTTAGAACTTCGAAGAAATGGTTAAGAATCTTTAAAATCCTAGCAGCAGTGTCGATCGTACTTTATTTTTTCTTTAATTTTCTCAAGAACGGTTATCAAAGCTAACTAAACCGGTTTGTAAATTTAATTTTAAACAATGAGAATTTGCTCCAGTATCTCGATTAATTTTTTATGAATAAGGAAAGAAATGTTTTGAATGATTTCGAACAATCTCACAGTTTTCACGTGGACTCGCAAAAAACCCAACAGGTGCTCTGATGCTTTCTAATTGGTAAGAAAATCATTGTTCGACCTAGATGGATGCTTAATAAATAAAAAAAACTTAATGCACGTAAATAAATAAAAAAAAATATTTTTAAAGTAAGAATAGAGAAGAGAAAAACAAACAATAACTGAAACAAACGAATATGCCGGCATAGGATAACGAACGTGCATCGAGCTATAACTAATGCAGCCAGGTATTCTCGCAAAGATTTGTATTTTTTCATAATCAAAGCCAAGTAATAGAATTTAAGATTTTCGAAGTAAATAATCTTTATGTTGTCTAATTACAACAGATTATGGAAGACATAAATAATTATGAAATGTATTAAAATGAGTGATTTAGAACATTTTTATATCACTAAGTGTATACATATATTCGCCATACTGTTTTTAACTCAATTTAATCTTAAACCATCAGAAAGTAATCTCGCTGCATCAGTACAAATCGGACGTAAAAAAGCATGCAAGTTCTACATTGAATCATTATTAATAAAATTGTTACTTACCATTTCAAAGGATCCTGATGCACTAAGAGGTTTCATTTGATTTTGCATTTGAGCCACTTCGCTTGAAACCTAGGGTGCATTAGTCAACATTTATTTCTAACGAAAATTAAGTTGTGTATATGTTGTTTAATAATAAGAGATTTGATTTAAATTATTAAAAATGTTTGAATAATTTATAGAAACTAATAATTTACCTTAGCTGGATTGATAGGTTTCCGGAAGAAGTAAATCTCGTCGTCTGTCACTGTCAAGCTGTGATTGTATTTTCTCAGTCCATCCTGGTTCAGTTTCCTCATTAAGTTTTTAGTTTCATCATATGTGGACTCACAAATAAAAATATCGTCTTCTGGGATTTCTGTCGGGCGACCTAAGAAATTTTTTTCAAATGAATAAACTTCCTGTTCTAATAAATGTACATAATTACTTTAAAAAATTGAAGCGGACTCCACGACAGTGCATTATGTCTATTTTCATTTGCTACTTGAAATATACCTACGTGAACTCTAAGAAAGCAAGTGACTTCTCAAAAGCTAAGTAATGCAATTTTGTATATAGCACGGTTTAATCACTCCGGAACATTTCAATTTCAACTATTATAAACATTTGTACATACTGCAGACGTATTCTCCGTAATCTAGCACAGCACATTTTCCTACGATGGCGACAACAGGATGAGTAGCATCAACGGTGGATAAAAATAGTTCTTGCTTGTAGAAAAGTTTTGTAGGGGCGTGAGGTATTTCTGATGGAGTCAAAAGCCATGGTCCTTTAAATAAGCATTTTCCTCTAAAACGAGAGATGTTCAATTACAAAAAATTCAAATTACCTCTTAAATATTAATTATTAACAAAAATAAAGCTAAGAGTCTGTCTAATTTGACAAAAATTGCAATTATCAGAAAAGAGATTGCAAAAACTCTTAAGAAAATAAGAAATTTATAGAGAAAATTTTTAATTATGTTTTAAAATTTACGTACGATCAAGTGGTAAAATCTAACGCATGTTTTTAAATTTTCTCAAGAATCTTGTGAATCTATATAAAGTTGAAAACATCTATAAGAAATCTTAAAAATTGTGTTGAATATTATACTTTTCCATTAAATTAACTAAAAAATAAATATTAATTGAAAAGTTAGAATATATACTAGAAATTACTTTTTTTTTGTGTCTGCTAAACTATGTATCAAAACATAGGTTCTACTTACTCTTTTGTCGACCAAATAGAATCGACTTGGGCAATTTGTTGCCTGCCACCTTCAGTTGCCACATAGACGAAATCGCCAGTCTTTACAGCGCCAACACACGTATGGTATTGTTCATAATATGTATTGTCAGCGTCGTCTGAATTGAAGAGTATTATATTCTAAAACACAAAAAAAAATGGAATAAAATGTCAAAAATATTTCAGTTGTATAGAATTTAAATTCAGAGTGTTTCATGTGTAAACTCGAGACAAGTACGTAATCTTTTTCAAAAACAAACTTACTGGTTTATCCTTCTCAATAAGCTTCTCGCCCTCTTCCAATTCGGCGATTTCTTCTTTATGCTTTTCGAGCCTCTCCTTATATACAGAAATAACTCTCTTAGGTTCTAGTAGTTTCTCTCTAGACACGAGCTTTAGATGATCGGGATCAAAGTTCCAATTCTTGATCTTCTTAAAAGATCTGGTTTTTGTAGAGTACCTCGACTCGCAAACGTAAACATCTTTTTCTGGGAAGCCTTCTGGTAGCATTCGAAAATAATCCTTGACGCTAAGGACGCAGCACCTGCCAGCGATTTTAGCGAGAGGAACAGCTATGTGAGCGTCGCTCTTAAATAACTCTTTATCGAGAAACTTTCTCGACGCGACGTGGTAAGTTTCACTAGGGCGATAGAAAAGGTTTCCATAGAGCATCTGTTGACCCTCAGCGTTCGTCCAAAGTCTTTCAATTAATACAACACTATATTCCATTCCTCGCTCACTCGGTTCCACGTACGCAAAATCTCCGGCTCTGTATATTTCTTGGTTAAAACTCATGGTCGCTCCATCACCATTGCTCGTTCCTACATTGGAATTAGTTTCTAATTCCTGCAAACACCAAGAGTCCAAATTCAAGAATCACGAAGAAAAATGTTTACATGTTAGGCATTACATATTTCATTTCAAAATATCATAGGTACATATATCAAGTACTTTGTCCCTCTGCCCAAGTCAAGCAGTTTTAATTTACTATTACACTTATTATTTTTTTAAGTTATATTCAAACTTTCTGACCTAATTTTTTGTATAAAAGTATTCAGGACTTTTGAAAATAAATTCTGTTTTTTTTTTAATTTTAAATTTATCTAAATAGTTTTATACAAAAACGTTTTAAGAGTTATCAATAAGTGATTTTAGGAAATTTCACATTTCAGTATATTTTCCGACATTGGTATCGAAGTCACTTTTTGATACCTTTTTTTCGTTCCGTAAAGCGGCACTTTGTATGTTAGCCTACGGCTCAACGAATACTCTTGCTGAAAACATTCTCGACTAAACAACCTAGTTTTACGTATTTCAAAAGAATTGAAAGATTTTAAAGCTATTTCAATACGTTTTATACTGTTAGAAATAGTTAAAGTAATCCTTATGGATCAATTTTTAAACCAATAAAAACTTAAAAAATTCTGGACACCAAAGAAAAACAGTCAGTAATTTCCGAGTGTTTCCTGACCATCAATTATAGAAAGCTTACCTACGCCGAATTCCAAAGTTAATTTGAAATGACCCACAAACACCCTAATAATAATACCTAACTCTTCACTCTTTTAATAAATGAAAGGATGAGTATCATAATAAAAAAAAATATTTTTCATAATACATTTATCGGAATTTTGACTATCGATGCCTCCGGAACGGATCGAAAGTTGTGTTTTCAACTCTAACTAGAAAGTTAAACAACAGTCTATTCTATTAGAGTGTCATATTACAACGCTTACTTTCCTAATGTTTCGAATTCTCAGTACGCAAAATTCTTACCAGTGATACGCGAGTAACACCGTAACACAGTTTAATAAAATCTGTAAACATATTTCTCTCCGTATAATCCTGATCTGTTATCTAAAGGTAAATGATGAGTTTTTATTAAAATAAGATAAACATTTGTGGTCCCTCCGCCCTAGGAAACCGGCCGCCTACCCCCTTTATCCGAATTCTCGCCATTATTTGGTTTAAAATTTTCCAAATTACTCTCGAGGCTGTCATTCTAACTTATATCTGTCATTGCACATTTATTTCCAAACAATAATAATTGTGATCAGACGCAAAGAAGTTTCAGGCATCTCAAGTCAAATTTTCGATATATTCTTTATGAAAAATTGTATGCGTAACTCGGGGTGAGACAACAATTTCACTCGTGTGATATTTGCCCTCGCTTCGCTCTGACAACGAACTTCACACTCGTGAAATTGTCACCTTTCGCCCCTTGTTGCGCAATATACTATTGTTACAAGCTTTATTTGGGTACCCACCTTCTCGTTGCCGTCGCAACTTTCATCCTCTCCTGGCAATGACAGTTCTTGTTCGATTTTGACACGTTTGAGATCTGCCACTTGGGTTGAAAGATCCAAGAGTGTATAGTTGAGAGCTGGCGAATGCAAAAGATCACCACTTCGAGTTACATCATCTCTGGTGCGCAAGAAAAACGCCTGGAGTTCAACGCTGTCCTCGAACGGTTGCGAATCAGTGCGGGATAATTTCCTTGCTCTTTCCAAACATGCAAAGACATCCTCTTGGAATCGATCCAGCCTCTTGTACACGCCCTTGTCTAATCTTCGCTTTATCAGATCCAGAGATAAACCGCGAATCCTGAAATTTACATGTTTAATTAAATATCAATTATTAAAATCCATTACTTGCATTGTGAAGTAATATAAATTAATTAATTTATATACTGATGATTCCTCTCAGAATACAGCGATCAACAAATATTATGGAATTTAATCTCTTATTAATTTTCTTATATTACAATGATTTTAAACATTAAGAATGATAAAAATATTCTTTACTTTTTTCCATCCACTATGTCATGCTCTGGAAGCTCTGCCATTGAATCCGAGTAACATCTTCCTTCTTCATCCTGGTGGTTGTACAAAGCTGTGAATATTGTCGCTAATATTTCTTGTACGGCAGCTGCCACATCTGGAACGCTTTCCTCGTCTTCGCTTAATTGCAGTTTGGTTTGTAGAACCAAACGTTGCAGAATCAAAGCATCCTAAAAAGAAAATTTAGGTTAAGTTTTAATTAACAACTAAACTTTCTTATCAATATTTATTTAATTTCGAAATATGTTGCAATATTAGATAATATTGCTACATGCTAGTACAGCACTTCATATATTATATCTGTAAATGTAGCTTTCGCAAATTTCTGCAATAATTTGTCATCCCATTTTATCGAAATCCTGATGGGTTGATAAGCATTTCTCTTCAAGTCGCATTCATATTCCACGTATCAGAACAATAAAGTATAATACTGACAAGAAAAAGAATTTCAGATAAAAAAAAGGTATCAAGTAAATAAATTACTTAAAATGCGACAAGGAATATTGGAAGAAAAAATTCACTAAAAAACTGGAATGTGATTAAACTGTCAGATTTCAAATGAAATAACTACGTACATTACAATATTCGTTGCATTTTTATTATTACTTACGCAACTAGGATTTGTACTTATTCACGAAATTTGTATTGCAAGCTTCTTTATGTGCTTTACAGGAATGCAAAAAAATCAATAAAAGAGAAATAGAACTTGCCAACATTCAAGTATGTACATACACATTATGTAAATACAGCTTGAGGAAATTTTCAAGAAAATGACTATTTATCATAATGTAAAATCTTATTTAAAACGTAAAAAAGTGCAAATGAAATTAAGGTCATGAACTATCCTATACCAACCTCATCTCTGATCAGTTATTGGCAATGGTAATGTGAGAAACATATTGAATGAATTCAATATACATGTATTACAGTAATAAAATGAAAAAGAGAATGCAGGATAGAGTAGTTTACTTTTGTTTCCGTCTTCTTGCATTTCTTTGGCATTCGTTGTTCAAGGTCTTTGTCTCTACAGAGACGAATCGAGCATGGTCGAATTGGCGACTTCTTGACAAAGTAGGTCTTTTGCGGAATATGCGGCGTCGGAGGAGGACCTCTTGGAGGGCAGGAAGAAGACGGTTCCGAACTGAACATATTTACCAATATTTGCAAATTCATGCAAGGAAAAACTATACTCAACAACCTCAACCGTAACAATGACGGGACGGGATGAGAGACGAATAACTGCGAGTAACTAAGCGCCACTTAGCACTTGCTGAACCTGAGCGTCGCTTTCACATTATTTCACGTTTTAAAACTACTCCACGACATTTTCGTCAAAACTCCAACACACTTTCGGCACTTTCCGAAGAATAGCTATACAATAAATGTGGTACAAAAATTGCGATTTGGACCAACTTTTATCAAATGGAAAGAGTCGAAGCAGAATAAACCGCCCTTACACGAAGAAGACACAACAATCAGCCGATGAAAAGGAAACTGGAAAGGCAAAGGCCGTTGTTAGGCGATGAAATCATAAAATATCACGATTCACGAACAGATCACGAATGTTGTTTCGCTTTCGCGTCGCTAGTGCGCGAACGCAAACGACACAAACTGACTCGGCAACAACATAACCTAAAAAATACACGAGTCACGACCGTCACGACCACCGGGCCACGGGCACGACTGGGATTGTAAAATTTCATGAAATTTTGGTCCAAAGAAAAGTTTCATTAAACTTTCAAGATCTCGTGAAACCGTGTGAAACATTGCAATGTTTCAAAGATGGCGGTGGGAAAATTCAAACCACTCACGGCCAAGTTTCAAATGAAAGCTTGAAGGAGCAATCCCATATGATGGGCCATATGGCTAGTGATACGCCGTTATCGTAATTTTTTGGTCACTGGTAATTTCTTACCGAAATTCGGTAATCTTACGGTATGACTGGTAACTCGTTATTTACACTATTATTGATGCAAATTCTTAAAGGATGAGCTGTTAGTATACGTTTATGAAAGAAAGGTAGCTAGAATAAGTAAAAAATGTTCACAAAATAATTTTTAAACAGAAACGACGAAACATAACCTCAAATGTTAAAATCTAGTGATCCTAAGAAACTTTATCATTGGCTGAAGATCCAGTGTTTTCAAGTTTTCTGCTTTCATAATGAAAGATTGGCTAAATGAAAAGTTTCATGAAACTTTTGAAACATTTCATAACGTTAATTTGCAATTATCGAAATCAAATTAAATAATAATTTTAAATTGCAAAAGTTTCTTTTAATTTGAATAATTTCAGCTTTTAATTATTAATTTTTAAGAATCACGAGATAATAAAATGTATGCAATTTAAAATTATTATTTCGATAATTACGAATTAATCCGATTTTGAATCGCAAACCTTTGACGTGGTTTGCTGAGTTGTAACACAATATACTATTTTTATTGAGCAATTTTTAAATTCTGAAAACACTTCGAAAAATATTTTTCGATCAAACAATCTGATTACAGGTGTCACAACACAAAGTGTTGTTAAAACAGGGTAAATTACTTATTTTTGTTTTTGAAAAAAAACTAGTTGTGAATTCGACCTCGGGTTTATATTTTTTTACTCATCTCTTGAGCACTTTGCTTCCTCATTTTAATGAAGTTGCAATTAACAACTTTTTTAAATATTAAAAAATACATTTAATTCTTTTTCTCTAAGCAAACTATCATTTTATATTCTTGCATCAACTTTGAATTATGCTATAGTGTTTTCTTAGTACTAGCCAACGTTCTAATTAATTGTCTAAGCATTGAATTTTGGTTATTTGAAAACTTATAGAAAAAAAACGAAATTTTTCAAGATTACAAATAACTATAACATCCTTAATATTTAATTGAATGCAATCGATTCGTCTCGAAACAAGGAATCTTTCCTCCCTCCACATAAGATTTTAATTTTGATTATGTGAGAACTTACTAGTCGAAAAATCTATTTTAAAAGAATGAAAAATGTAAATAAAAATTTTTTAATTCAATATTTTGATAAATATTTAGGCAAAATTTAATATATTTGCTATGAAAAATAATAATTCCTACAAATGTCATCAATTTATCTGCAACTGTTTTAAAGTTATTCTATCAACAAAAAACGGGAGACACCCATTCATATTACATATTACATATATACATGCATACATACAATCGGACAATAGATTAGAATGTTGTACTAGACATTTATCAACTGAGGAAATTATAATTAAACCATTTTTGAAGTATTGGAAAATGCAACGAAAATAAAAATTAATTTCAATTAATACATTACAATATATTAAAAGCTTTTTTTTTAAAGAAAAAATAGGTAAATTTTCAACCAAGAAGATGGATTATCAACTAAATATTAAAATTTTGAAACAAAAAAGGTGAATTTTAAACAAAATAGTTAAATTTTCAATGGAACCGTTGTCTTTTTAAGTAAAAAGTTGGCTTATGAACTAAATATTGATATTTTCAAAGTTAAAATGTGAAATTTAAACAACAAAAATAGTTTATTTTTCAACCGTGTAGTAATTAAATGATTAACAAAAAAATGAATAATTTTCAAATAGATCGCGTATTTTCGACGGTCTAAATCATGCTTCTGAATCGCCAATTTTTTTGCTTTGTAGTTGGAAAACTACGCGTTTTACATTTTGTAATTGTAGTTTTGTCTTATTTTTTGCTCTAGTATTATACATCTCTATTATATATTATATATAAAATATATATGTAATAAAGAGGAATAAATCTCGGGCAATAAAAAATGTTACATTAAAATTGTTCGATTTATTTTTACTATAAAAAATAAAAGAATATATCTAACTAACCTTGTATATCTGAGAATCTGGCTCGTTATACTTGCAGGCATTGTCGAACATCAAAATAAAATCGGAGACAAGTTCCTCTAAACTCTCGTATCCGTTGTTCTTCAGGGTTACGGCAATCTTCTCCATATTCATTGGCTGCTTGATTACTTCATAGTAGTCTGGATATTCATTTTTATTAGGTAGTTTCATGAATATCAAGGACAGCTGTCTGCCTTTCGAGTCGTGATAATCCTTGATCGTATCGTACATCGTCCGCAACTTTTGTACACGAAGAGATACCACCTTCTTCGGTCTTCTAAATGTTTTAAAATTAACACTTAATTTAAACCAACAGCATGAAAATCAAAAATCACTGTTTTTAATTTAAACTCTCAGAAACATATGCATTTTATTACATACCCAACGTTCCTTGTCGGAGTTGACGCAGTCGATTTGTTTTTCACATCAGGAAGAGGACCCAACTCCCTCACCTTGTCCATTAAAATCCTTTCTAAGGTATTTGCGTCTTCGTAGATCAACGAACCTTCCTCATTGTACTGACGGCAGTTACTAAACATGAGCTGCAAAATGGGGAACGAAAAGTTATAAATATTAAAAAACCTCGATTAGTTTGATATGATACATATATTGAATAGTGAAGTAATGCAGCAAAATCTTTTGTGTATCTTAAAACCACATATAATGAGATTTCAGCTTCAGTTATCACTGTACGCAGCTGTACCTATTGTATAAAAAAGTGAAAGTGATTCTTCTCTCTCTCCAAAAATAGATGTTGAAGTAAAAAAAAAATTCAATGAACTGAAACTAAGAAAAAAATCCTTTATGATTTTAAGAAATGATATCAAAATTCAAACTTAAAATGTTTTTCTCTGTTCAAGTTAAACACTAAAAAACGGTCACATATATTTTGAGGGTTTATTTAGGATGAATAATCGACACTAGAGTCACAAAGTTCATCATAAAACACAATCAGAAATTATTGTTCAAGTTCTTATAAGTTCCTTTACCTTAGAAGGGAGGCAATTATCACAAACTCTCAGTATTAAAAGTAAAGTAAAAGAAAAAGAGAAAACACTTTAAGTACGAAGCACGAAGTTCGTGTGTCTCCAGTATGACAGGTTTCGAGACTGAGAATTACAACGATACGTCCAGCGACGTAAGTAAGAACAAGATAAGAGCGATACCTTAATGCGTTAGAGGGAGATTGACATAGGTCTTTCAATATTACAATAGCGAAGAATGTAAATATGATAGGAATGATTAGCCTCGCTGAACAAAGGCGAGAGGAAAACAAACTCTCATCACACACTCTCTCACACCATTTGATTTTCTGAACATTCTCTATCCCATGATGGGCAAAAGTACGTTGTTCCGCAGTAGGCTTAGGCTACAAGAAGGAGCACTTTAATCTATTGTTTTCACCCAGCGCATGCCAGCCCTCAACCAGCAGCACTCGATTCGCTTGTGCTGCAAATTTTGGGCGGGCATCGAATACACGTAAACGCGAAAATAACACTGCAAGGTATTATGTGTGAAGTGAGCCAGCAGTGGCGAAATTGAAAATCAAGACTCCACATTACAGCTGTGAATTTGAAGGTTAACTATAGATAATTTTTAACTTTTCCTAACTTTTTCTGTTTTTAGTACGTACTTTCGCCCTTGGGATAGAGAAAATGTACTATTATCACGTTCAAAACAAAAACATTAAAATCTTAACGGAAGTAAAAAAAAATTCACTGGTATCAAAGAGGTCAAAGTACACTCGAAACGTTTAATATTGTGTTTTGTGCCAGTGAACTCCTTTTAGAAAACCCTTAAAAACTAAAAATATTATCACGCCTTCTTGTTTCACTTTCCCACCTTGTATTCTTTAGCATATGCTTTCAAGAAATACCAAATTTTAGTTAAATTCACTGCTCCTTTTACTTTCCTTGCTTTTGAATAGAAATATATTTTTTTTTATGAAATTTGAAAAATAGTCCGCGTGGATAGAGGGACCGGGAGATTCTTCATAAGTTCACGATCGACCATTATGGGGGGGGGGTCAGGAGTCCAAGAAATGGTTTAAAAAAATTGCAAACGTGGGTATATGGAATACCCCTTAAAATTTGCACATCAAGGCATCACTAAAAAGTAATCCCATGTCTGTATAAATACCTTAAAGTCCTGTATCAGTTCATTTTCATTTTGATATTTCTCCGCTTTTATGTTCGCTTCGATGGCAAGCATATCAATCGGATCGGAAATTACTTGATAGTAATCTGGATACAACTTTTTGGATGGTTTCTCCATGAAGAGCAGCATTGGTTGTCTTCCATCTTCGCACTATAAATAAGTAGAAATAGTTAGGGCTACTACTTTTGACCAAGATATTTTGATCTGGAATTACTTACAACGTATTCGACGACACATTTGACGAGAGCATAAAGGCGCTTCTTGAGCGGTATGTTGTCCTTGTATTTCCCTCGAGTTAAAAGATTTGATGCACGCTTTATCAATTTAGGCTGTTGGGTGCATTCGGTCTCGCTATCGGATTCTGAATCCTGAAAGAAAAATGAAAACAAATTAATTTAGTGATAGTTCTTCAGTTCAATTTGAGAAGAAAACGAAAAAAAAACTTATTATTATTAAAATAATAATAAGTATTCGCGCTTATGAATCAAACTGAAACTACTATTATAATTGAGTGCAGTCACCACAGTACCTAGTGTCATTAAAGAATGTTTTTTTATAACATTTGCACAAAGTCCGTCTTTGCGCATTAAAAAATGTGTCCAAAATGATATATTTTAGTAGGGCTTGAAAAAAATACTACGCATGAGCTAATAAACTTTGTTTCTTTTCTCGCACTTAGGTACTTTTTTTTGCCTACTTTTTTAACACGATAGTTACTTTATAATTTCTTTAGTTACCTATGGAGTACTACCAACGTGTCGCCTGGCGATAGTAAATTTATCCTAAAAATGTTAAATATCATGAAACTTTGGTCCAAAAAACAGTTTCATGAAACTTTCAAGGTCTCGTGAAAAATTGTAATGTTTCAAAGATGGCGGCGGGAAAATTCAAACCTTGCTTCATTTTTACGTATTTATAGAAACAAATTCAACACTTTTCTTTAATGCATTCACAAATTTCATTGTTTTACTAACGTGCCTCTAAATAATATTCCAAAACAAGTTTAAATTGTCGGCCAAGTGGTATAATCGTATAATTTAATCTGATTTCCGCGCATTCGCATATAAAAGTTCATTCCATTCCCTTCCGCCCCAAAGTTTCATGAAACGATGAAACTTTGACTTGAAATGTTTCATTACTTACAACCCTACCTGGAAAGTAATCGAAAGTCCGCTTTTGTGCACTTGTATAACAATGTACTATTTTGCTATAGTAAGAGAGAAATAGGGGACAAGAAACAAATAAAAAAAATTAACCAAATATTCTGCAAATATGCACCAACCAATTTTTTAACAATTTTTAAGATAAGTTAAATAAATAAGATAATAAGATAAAATAATTAAGATAAGTTAATAAAATCAACCACATAAGCAGAACATAAGCTTAAAACCGAGTCAAGTCGTATCTTAATTTACGTTACAAATTCTTTTCCAAAAACAACGCCGACTCACCCTATCGAACTCCAATAACTCTTGAACTTTTTCCTGCATGATCTTCTGCAATTTGACAGAGCACTGCAGCAACAGATAAAATACATAATATAAAAAACAAGAGAAAAAAGGGCCAAAACAAGAATGAGTAATTAAAATATAATAAATAAATACCTTGTACAATCTTGAAGTATGAACATTATATTTCTTTGCATTTTCAAACATTATATTCATATCTCCTGCAACTTCACTTACAGTTCCATAGCCGCCTTTCTAAAATGTGAAATTAAACAATTTAATACCAAATATATTACATGTAAATTGAATTGAATTAAAATTCAAAGAATAATTCAAATACCTTGATTTTAGTTCGAATTTGCAGTAATGAAATGGGATTCTTAATCATTTTATAGTAGTCTGGATAGAGTCTTTTCGATGGCAACTTCCAAAAATATTCGCTCATTCGAACACCTGGAAACATTTGACAAATGAATTTTTATTAACTAGACATATTAGAAAGTGTTATTTGAGTGAGTAAATGAGTGTTTCTTTTACCTTGATTATTAGGAGCAGTTCGAATAGTTTGGAACAATTGCCATTGTGGGTTATCTGAATCGTCATTTTCGGCACCCTCATCCTCCTCATCATCACTCTCGTCATCTTCGTCTTGAAGAATAGCAGTCTGCGCTATAAGAGACTGAGCTCCACTTCGAGTGCCTCTTTTACTTCTGGTGGACGGAGCCATAGCCAAAGACTTAGCAACCATGGCACTTATTCCTCCATCTTGCCTTTTTGCCGCAGTGGTGATGATTTTCTTCAAGAGTTTTGCGTCTTTGTAGATTTGCGAACCAGGCTCGTTGAACTGACAAGCGTTGCGACACATGAGCATCAAATCGCGCTCCATGTCTGCAAGACTGCCATAAGCTCCATCCTGAATTTTCTTTGCGATCATTTTTAAGTCAATTGGTGTTTCAATCACCTCATAGTATTCTGGATACAACTATAAAATAAAAACCATATCTCAAAAATGTTGTAAATATTTACACATGAATAACATAATGCATATACATATTACATATACATTTACCCCTAGAAAATAAACCTAAGCTCTTTTTATATAAAAAAAAAGTATATAAGCAAAAAAATGTATACAAATGAAAAATAAAAATTTCGTGTACCTTTTTTGAAGGTTTCAGCTGAAACATGCTATGAAGAGGACGATTGTTATCTGACGGATCAGTGGCGGTCATGACAGCAGCGAAAAGTTCTTCATAGGCCTGCAAGGACTCTTCGTCCGGGTTTGTAGAACTTTCTGAAGTGTCCTCTGCGTCTTCTTGTTTTACAGTTGTCTTCTTTGTCTGCAAGATAAAAAGGGCTTAAAATTTGTAAAAGAATGTTATAAGAAGTTACACAATATTTTGTACAATAAAATTAGAATTGTTATACAACTATGATCAAAAAATAAAAATAAAATAGTAGAGACTTACCTTGAGCATAATTTTTCCCTTTGTCTCCGAGTCTTCATATTCCTCTGAAATTCGATTTTTCGTAGCGGTACAAAGTTCCCACAACTCTGTCGCGTCTTTATATTCTGGAGACGTTCTCTATGAGAAAACAAAATTTTATTTTCAATAATAATGTTTACTTTAATTAATTAATATTACTAGTTGAGAAAATTAATAATACTAAGAACTCTACATGCTAATGAAGAACGCTTTTGATTTTCGCGAATCAATATTTAAATAGACTTACTTTGTATCCTTTTTTGATAAAGACAACAATTTATTTTAAAATTATAAATATACATATATGAAATTCTAAGTGCTTTGCAAATACCTAATAATTTTTTTTAATTCATTAAAATCTCATTATATAATGGCAGAATGGGAATTAAAAAAAATATTCTTTGAAGAATTTAAAACTCCACTCAAAACCTTCTAAATCCCTAAAAATATTTTACAATCTGTGTTGAAATCTCTGCAAATCGTTGGGAATTTCGTGAAATCACTTAAAGATTTTATATTGAAAGGTATAAGTACCATATAAAACGCTCTGGCGTTATTGACCATTAGGTGGATGTCGGAAGCCAAATCCTCCATATCTCGATATTCGTCAGTTTTTAACTTTTGCTGAACTTTGAGCAGATCTATGGGATTTGAAACAACTTCATAGTATCCAGGTTCCTGTCGACGTTTGGGTACGCGAATAAATGCATCGCACAATAAACTTCCATCCTCCTTCCTTTGATTACGGAGTACATCGTACAGTTGTTGACACAAATCGCTCTAAAAAAAAAAGTAAAAAATAAGTCAACTTAAATTTTTGAAAAAAGGAAAAGTGAAGAGAGGCTCGAAGCATCTGACGACTTACAGGATCAAGCTTTTTTCGCCTCTTTGTAGGCTCCGGTTGAACCTCGTCGGGATCATCTTCTGTGCCGCGACTAGCTACAGACGAGGTTCGTCTACGTTTGTTCATTTTTCTTTGTCTGAAAAGCAGGTGTAATCTGAATTACAAGTAATTCAAGCTTGTTTTTTTAAAGGCGGTTCATTAATTACTGAAGAATTATAAGAGTTACTATATTATAGATATTTAGGAAATTATAATACGATAATTAATTAAATAACTACAGTTTTCAGTAAATTTTTCTAACATGAAAATTAAATTTCCCCGTTTTACTCAACAATCCATCATTAGATTTTTATATATTTTGAACCTGAAGATCTACTTTATTTTAAAGTAAAAAATCTGAATTAGTGCCTATAGAGTGAAAAATAGTTAATTTAAATTTTTTTACTTAAAACAAAAATGTATTAAAATGATATACTATTTCGCACAAAACACCATCATCTATTTAAAAAACTATACCTTCACTACTACAGCGTGAACGATATCTAATAAAATAAAGACTTCTAATTCTGAGGTTAAAATTTGTATTGATGTTTCCTAAATAGATACATATAGGTAAAAGTTTACTGCGAATAAACGTTTAAAATACATATTAACGTTCCTCGCATTGATTAAATAACCCACTCTGCTGATGCGAAAATACTCATAAAATATAAAAAAATCGGAACTTAACAGTATGTATATAGTATTATTTGAACGAAAAAAAAAGTACAATAGGTAGCATAAATTCACTCTATGTAGAAGCTGGTAAAAGTATGGATAGATTAATTAATCGAGGGGGTGACCAATACTAAGGATAAATAAGGAGATTTCAGAATATGAGGGGAGGGGGCACCTTACTGCAAGAGTTGTCAACCCTACGGAATTAATACACAAAAATTTGGAATTTTTAACTGTCTATAAGTTCGTGTTGTTGGTTACTGGTATGCATTATACTTTATAGCTACCGAGAAAGAAGCTAGGATATACAGAGTTCGTTGACACTAAATAAACACCGTGGAATTTTGTTCCCCTATTGGCCGAACTTGTGCAAGAGAATTAAAACAACTGTAAGCACTAGAAGAATTCTTTCAGAATCGGCTAAAGCGACATTCGATGAGTTTGCTGATCAAGGTACTATGACCAAACTGAGGCTCCTCAACTCAAGCTCGTGAAAAAATTTGTCGGTCGCCGCCATACCAGTAGGGAAGTAAGAGTCGCAGTACTGAATTCGGAGGATCCTGAGGCCTGAGCCAGAACATCAGCTACATCTGGACTCTACTATAGGGTGACAACAATAAGGGCTAGATAGGCGGAGTTTCACTGCATAGGCTTTGACTGTACGAGTTTAAGGAGGGTGCCGTGTGTCGTAGATTGGAGAGAGAAGTTTTGTACAGGCGAGAAACGTTGAGAAACGATCGATCTTGGACGACAATTCGCCTGATCAGATTCGCCGCCATGGCGCAACTCCCAAGCCTCCCAAGTGCAAGTCTGTGACAGCCGTATCAACCATTTCAATTTTAACAACGACGACGACAACGGTAACGATCTTGTAGCCGTGGTGGCGGCGGCGACAGTGGCACTAGTGGCAGTCCCATTTAAATCGGTCACGTGATAAGATCACATTAAAACAATGGCTCACCTGTGATATCTGAACAGCTATCAAGAAACTGTGCTTGAAATTGCAAACGATTTCGCGAAATAGGCGAAAAAAACAAGCTTTATCCTTTCATCTAACGTTCAAACTGATAGTGACACACACGAAGATAACACGGTTGACGCCATGGCCATGATGGCTGATCCGCTGATGATATGATGGCCATCAGTGGGTGGAATCTATGTGTAAAAATTTCGACAAGTGTTTTGCGCGCCATCTACATTAATATCCACAATTTAGGAACTAATTTTGATATGGCAGCTACACCCGGAAAATTCAAATTTCTACATATATGTGTATTATTCTATACAAATAATAAAGTATTGACTTAATATCATAAAATCGAGAATAAAAAATAATTTAGAAGTAAATTTTCATTTATTCTTATAATTCTCTAATATTAAAGTCAATACTTCTATTATTTTCTTCTTTTTAGCAAAAAAAATATAATGGAAGGGTGTCTTTTTTACAGAAAAATACTTATGTATTTATTTAAAAGTTTATTATAAGTACCTTATTTATATGAAAAGAATGAATAATTAATAATAAAACTTATCTTTTTTAACCTTATAATCAATCTCAAAACTTATCGTGAAAACAATTTTCTATTATTATATATACGTTGATGCATTTTATATATGTTGTTTACACTCGCACATTTTTAATAAAGCTTACTTTTGTAAATATTAGTATATAAAATAATCTAAAGTAAAAATAACAAGTAAAAAAAAAGTACCATGAACCGGCGATTCGTGATGATGTCAAAAATACAAACAATTTCTATTGTTTCTTTGCAAACAGTGCATCTATTTCATCGGACGCATGCAAAAATAGGAAAAATTAAATAATTTCAACAGCTAGGTCATTATATTTTTACATATAACATTATTGGGATAGGTACTTATTAAGTAATTTTAAATTATAAAATTAAAAGTTAGACATCACCTGCAGTTTTAGGTTATTTAGAAACACCGCACCGCACTCAGCTGTAATTCCGATACTCTATCTCACTATATAGACTACTAACTAGTAACTACTAACTACTTCGTGATTTCGATAATTTGTTTCAAACACACGTGTCATCTGCTAATTTGAAACGCGCAGACGCAAATGTGATGAATGTAAATTTAGTCCTACTTTCATCGTTGCGCAACAGCGCTTCGTGCAATAATTCCAATAATGTTATAATAAACATCCTAAATTTTTAAGCATAAGAAACTATCACTAACTGATCTTTGTAATTAAGCGAACTTTTAGCAAATGATATTACATAAAGAATTTATGCTTTAGTATAAGTTTAAAGTTTAGAAGTACGTAGGAAATAGAAATAGAGGAACGCAGGAGACTAGACTTTAAAATATAGTAGAGTTGGTAGAGTCTTAGAAATTTAGGGGAGGAACCTACGAGAAGACAGGGTCCAACCCTCTAAGTGGAGGGGCAAGGACCAAAGGACGCTCCTGCGTGGGCGCAAAGATGCGAATATCTTCAGTTCCATGATCCAACTACTCATGGTCTCGCCACCGCAAGTAAAAAAAATGCAACCAATCAGGACCATCTTCCAATGACAGCCATATTAACTTACTGCTTTATTTTCTCCACAAGTAACTAAAAAATATAATTGAAAATATGCACTTAAAACACTTAACGTATATTTTCAAGTAAAATCTTATACCACAAGTACAACACGGCTGCAATAGCGGGCTAGTGCAACTCTTATAATGCATCAGCGTTCAAATTCAAACTACGCGGCTACAGTAGAAAACATGGCCGAAAAATGAGAAATAGGATGATAATTATCTTTCATTTCTCATTTTGCGTTTCTTATTAGCTTCATTATGTCATTATTCTTCATTTTTGTTAAATTATTTTGAGATTTAACACACATAAGGACGGGGCATATACATATACAGGCACCAACACATGGACGCTAGGCGAAGTTCTCCTGACCATCATAGGTAGCGCTGAATGTCGCCATTTATTTTCCACAGAGTTGACCGAGCCTGGTTCTACGCTAACCCGCTAACGTCGCTAACTGACGCTAACATCTAAATCCGCGCGGATCTTCTCTTGTGTAAAAGCTAGAGAATCAACCAGATTTCTTTTATAAATTAGTGTGTTTTTTCTTTCAATTAATAAAATGATTTCCAACTTCTTTTGAACATTTCAGCACAACGTGAGGAGGACTTTTGTCCCTTACAGCCAGTATAAAGTCCGTAACCTGGACTGGACCCGAAAATGGTATTCTCTTTTTCTGTCATATATTGCTCCATCTCTCTGGTCACGTGACCGCAACAGGGATAGGGCAATAGGATAGAAAAGGGACAGAATCATTTTCGGGTTTATGTTACGAGGTTAAGGTCTGAGCACAATCGTGAACTGAACCCGAAAAAGGTACTCTCTTTTTCTATCATATTACTCCATCTCTCTTGTCACGTGACCGCAAGAGAGATATGGCAATTATATGATAGAAAACGACATATAATGATCTACGGGTTCAGATTATTATAGATTCTGTTCACGATTGTGCTCAGGCCTTTACGAGTTCAGGTCACGATCAGGGTTGCACAATTATACGCGTAACTCGAAGTTTTATACTTAAAAAATGTAATTAATGTAACAAAATGGTGGCCTGGAAAGGGGGGTGGGAGAAAATAGCATAATATAACCAGATATAACCTCACTTTTTCCGGAATGTAGATTAAATGAATTATTTTTATAAAATTCAAAAAATGAGTAAATCAAATGTTGGAAGTGCAAAGGGACAAAAAATCCCTTGGGAAGAACTGAAGTTTGAGCGGCTAAAATTGAAAATCAAGCCTTTTCAAAATGTTCAATTAGTAAATGTATTTAAAAAAATACTAGCTATACGATCGTGTTATATCTCATAGATATGTTAATATTGTTGATCCTTTATTACCTGTTTAATAATTTAAAAAACCATCATTTATCAAGCAAACAGTGTTGTCGACTTGTTGGCGAATTAAAGAATTAGGTTATGTTTACTTTTATATGAAATGAGCGCAGTATATCTTTGGCGCAGCTGCCATCTTGATAAGGTAAATTACATGTAAATAACTAAGCACGTAAATTTCGTACATAATTTACATGTAAAAAACTACGTAAATTACCTAAGGTAAATTACTTGCGCAGCCCTGGTCACGATTGTGGCTTGTGCTCAGGCTTTCATGGATTGATGTCCATGTATAGAGTTCTTAAATTCTCGAGAATTTAAGTTCGGGTTGTATAACCCCAAACAGTTAAATTATTATAATTTTGAAGTTCGCACTATTTACTTTTGAAATTCCCGCCATTGCATCGCAAATAGATTGGAAATCTCACGTTATTAGGTATTTCATGTTGTGACATAATAATCCAAAATGGCCATACGCCGGTATGGGATATGTGTACCCATAGGTCGATGAATGCAACGGAAATAGGTTAGAGTAAAACACCACAAGTAGTCACTGACAGTTTATTGCTTGGAGGTTAAGTAGATAACCGAGCACCACGAGACACGTCTTGTCTCCACAACCGTACCTCACCCAGAGAACGAGAACGAGGCGTCGCTTGGTTAGGAGAAATGAGGGGTGACTGGAAGAGTCAGCCATAGAGTACATATTCGAGATGCGAGGGGGAACTCGATGCTACATTCGTACATGAGTGGTTCCCTACACCGGTGCATAATAAACATTGGCGCCAAATGCATGGGACTAAACTTTATTTTGTTAATATCTTCATAAAAAATAATTTCTTAACATTTTAGTATTTGGAAAATAGTTTTAGTTTCTGAAAAGCTATTTAATCAAATAATAAAATAGATACATTTTTTATTTCGAAGTTTCAGGAATTGATTTTTTAAAAATATATTTTAAAAAATTGACTCTTTCTTTGAAAATTCGCGGTCTTCTGCGAATAAAAAAATTAATATCTTCCTCGATTTCATCATCAGATCAGACGATGTCATAAGTTCTTCTGATTCCACCAAAAAATCCACTATATTTCATAACGACAACTAGAAGTCTGTAAGAGAGAATTTCGCGATTGATAACACAAAAAGAAATGCTTTTGTTGAAAAGGTCAACACAACATCATTGGAAAATGATATTTCACAGCGCAGGAGATGCGGCAGAGCAGTACAAATTTTCTGTCAGAAACATGTGTAGAGCTACAGCGAACGTCTGAATGTCTAATGCTCATCTTATAGATGTCAAATCTTTATCATTTTCCGATGGTGTTTGTTGATTTTTTCAACCGTGGCCTTTCTTTGTGTTTATCAATCGCGAAATTCTCTCTTACAGACTTATAGTTGGAAGTTACAGAATTCCGGTAATTTCCCTCTTTTTTTTACAAACTCCGAAGTTGTGTATAATCATAAGATTCCCAACATATGAAATTGAAATTTATCTGCCATCTGCTGCCATATTGCCTACTGTGCCCGTGTGCATTGGTTTCGCCACAAAAATTGAGAGTTCTTTTATCCAATGCCCTTAACGACGATTAAAGTCGCCCTTACCGACCAATCTTGACCGGTGACAGAGATGTGACATCCCATGGATCCGGAATGCGTTGCGTTTTCACGCAAAACCATGAGAGTGAGAGAGACGCACTACTACTACTTCTATCTCTCTCACTCGCATGGTTTTTTGCAAAAATGCAACGCATTCCGGATTCATGGGACGCAAAGCTAACGCGTGTTAAACGGCCAATAAAAAGTGGTGGAACACTCAATATCTCTGACTCAACCAGAGATGCTCTGATGGGCTCAACTTATCAACTATAATATGTTTAACCGAGGATTAAGTTTTTAACCGAGGTCACCAAGGTTGGTGGAACACTGGAACTGGTCTATAGATCTATTCTCTATCTCTCTATCCACTTATCATACTTAGAACAATTTCCGAACTATCAATTTCAAAAAACAGAAAATTCATTTTAGATGGTGAAATTGCGGATATATGAATGGTGCGGAGACCGATATATGAGACAAAAGTAACTAGAGGTATACATAGAAATATTGAAAACAATTTTTGTCGAAAAACAATTTCAATTTTATTTTTTAAATATTCAAAAAATTGTTGCCATTATTGAATTTGCACCGATATTTTCCCTTAATTAAAAAACGACGGATCAAGCCTTCTAAGTTACATTTAAATTTTCCTTTAGGACTCGAAAAAAATTTACAACTGTTTTTTTTTTCTTGCAAAACGTGGATCATTTTTTGAGATGCAAATTTGTTCTGTTTTTCAACAGTTGGTCCTGTATCGTCGAGGTGAGCGTCCCGTCAATTAACGTCGTTCTTTTAAGCAATTTGTCCTGTATTTATCCTGCCAATGGGTTTTTTTTTTTAGAAAAACCAGAAATTAGCAGAAGACTTTTATCAGACTTTTATAACATATTGTTAAAAATAATGACGAAATTTTGCGTAAAGTGCATTCTTCGGAAAAATACGTGTAACATCATTAATATTTGATATAAATGTGTTTATTGAAAATATAATGTTTATGACTCGAGAGTATTTTTCAAGCATATTGAATCTGCCCCCACTTCCCCCTCCACCTCGCTTAACCAGCCGACGTCCTGTTTTTCAGCATTTGCAATATGGTCACTTTGAGTAAACTCATTATTTTTCGTGATAATCCTGAATATGCAGGTCGGACACTGTTTGGATACTTATATCCATGTTCGAACCGAGTTGTTTCATCAGCGGTATGGCCCGGACTAATTTCCCTGATTTAGGCCCGATTTGGCCACATCTACCATAAATAATTAGGTTGGGATCATAGCGAAACTTCTGCATAACTTATTGGAGACGTAAAGTTATTGGACGTCAAATTTATTTTATGCATTATTTAAGGGCAAAATTGAATCCAAATGCTCATATATATATATATATAGGACGTGCGTATACATAATAAGTTTACAAATGAATAATAAGAGCAAGATGAATGTAATATTTATGTACTGACATATCGTTTTAAGCCTCATTTATTTGAGTATAATCATTCATTATGCACTTCTCTCTCTGATTATTTATAATATACATAATATTTATGATAAATATAACGCATCAAGAAACATCACATATAATAGTCCTGTCATACTTAGACAATATATTCCTTTTCTCTTATATACTTGATTAACATCAATAAAAAAAGATTTTTTATCTGTTTTATTTGTTTGATTTAAATTTTCAACAATGAAGTTATAATCTGGTAGTAGATATATTCTAAAAAACATTAGATTGAGATATAGAGAACAATAATTTTGATCACAATTTTTATGTGCGATCGAAATGAATCGTGACCAAACTTTTTCCTTTTGATTGTGTGTAATGTAATATTCTGGTAATATGTATTTATATTATTTATACCAGTTTATACATGTATGCATGTTATTCATTTTTCATATTGGATTAATCAGCGAATTGATATAATAGAACAACTTGTTTTTCTGAGAAAAAATTAAGTTAAAAACTTTTTACAAAGACGAATCTAAAAATGAATGCCGTCGCACATGCAAGTTACTCTCCTCTTTTATAACACTTAAAATAACTGTAACATATTTTACGTCTATTTTCTAGACATTGCATTCAAATATTTTTTCATACAATTTTTTTAATAAACAATTATTATATTATTAAATAAAACATTATTTCTAACTACAGGTAAATCGATTTGAATAATATAAAAAAGAAAAAAATTCAACAGACCAATACTTATTTTTTCTATACTGTGTCCTGATAAAATATTGAAAAAATGTACCATAAAAGGTATCTCCTTACAACTTTGTATCGTATATTATATATATACAAGCAGTCATAAAATTAGCTAATGGGCGGTTAAAAAAATCATAACATGCATTTTCTTTAGGCATTCTAAATATTACATATATTTAGATTTGTTTCACTACTCGCGAGTAACTACAGAAATTATTTATAAATCCATCATAATTTCAGTGTCAAAGAATCAAAACCCTCCAATCTTTATAAACCGTTTTATATTGTGAGAATGTATATTTTTCATTTTATGTTTTCTTCAATTTTCTTAAACAGTTTTTAAATCACGTTTAACTATAGAAGTAAATCCGGAAATGGATAATATTATACATACATATTACATATTTGATTGTTTTTTTTAGGAGGGGAATTTTGATACTGCCGATTTATATATCCATAAACGACAAACTATATATATATACTAATAAGCCTCATACTGCGACTGAGCAAATAGTGAAAAATTAATTAATCAAATTTCACTGGCCATTAATAGAGTAATTAATTAAACCTATTTCGTATTTTCAATAGGGAGTTTTTATAATCGCACAAGTTGGAACCAGAATTACGCGACGAATTCAAACGACATATACGATATGTACCTACACAAACACACACACATACACACGTACGCTCGCAAGCATCCACTTTTGACACAGGGCATATAGGGCAGTTTGTGCTTCTTTCTATTGATGAGAAAAACACCACTTTAACTCATTTTCGCATACATATATAAAATGTCAAAAAATGTCTCTACAGCAGAATAAATGATAGACATAATATTATACTCTATCCCTGTAGACGTATACAATATACATATATATATGCCTATATAATGAATAGTCGAATCTGCGAAACTACAGACAAAAGTTAATCGTAATTATTACGACATAATTCATCATAAAAGAATAATAATTTCTGTCATTAGAGATTTTTTACACAATGAAAGTTTAAGAGTTGTAAAATATAAAACGTGTAACATTCTTTTTTTTTTGTTCATAAAATAACTAACTAACTGTAGTTATATATAAGGCTTACAATATAAATATATAGAGAATTCTATTTTTTATAAGTTTAGTGAAGACGATCGATGCATAGATAAATATATTTAATATAATATATATATATATATTATATTAAATATAGACGACATCATGTAACAATTTTTAGGGATAGAAATTTAATAAGATATCTTAAAAATATATTGATAAGGCGATCACTAACACGATGCAATGTTATTTTTCAAACGGTAAGAATTTATGTATATATATGTAAACGCTAATGCGTGGATATGTTATAACAAGGAAAGACACAATGGTCAGAAACAAATATAGTATTACATTAAAGGGAGTGTAACCGGAAGCAGTAATAGATGAAAAGAATACAAAATTTGTCGACAAATAAATCGCATCATTCTAGACTGGTTGTGTATTGTGTCAGAAACCATGCGTATTTGCCTTCATACAGACACAAAAGAATTATCTTAATAAAGAGTGATTATAATGCTACATAAGTCAGTGAAAACTTGATGATGGTACATATTACAGTTCTCTGATTAGCAGCAAAAATCTCTGCCTTATTTACCAATTTGTCACTATTCAATTTGGCAACCTATATTTTGTTGTAATAATGTGTGTACAGTTAGCACATAAGGATTTATAAAAGAAAAGAAGAACATAAATATATAACGTGCATACACATAATATATATATATACTCTTTAAAATTAACATTATCTGATTGTCACATATAATATTTTTACAATGTTTTTGTCGGTTTTCTAAGATACCGTATATTTAGTGCTGGCCATTCTAAAAACGTCCGCAAAGTCAGACCACATTACGTTATTGTGCCCATCGGGTAGTCTTATTTTTCGTAAGTGTCAATTTAGCGTGAATAACTCAACATTTAAAATGTTAACCCTGTACGAATTGCCAAGCGTAAAGAAGAAATCGAGCCTATTTTGTGTTTGTCTGTCCTGTGTGGCCCTCTGTGTGTGTGTGTGCATCGTGTAATAACAATAGTAATAATACTGCAGATTGAGCTGTATACGATAAAGTCCACTTTGAACGCATGCGATTTGACACGGTTTTGTGCACACATTATCATACTAATATTTGTAGATATATATATACACATATATTTCTTTAAATGATATATATTACTAGTCAATATACTAGATGTTGTCCAAGCACATAATATAGCCATATCATGCAGTTAAAATGAAATACAAGTGGCACACGCTGTATTAATCACAGACAATTAATATAGATAGAAGAATGCTTTAGAAGAGCGAGCAATGTCTCCTTACTTGGAAGTTTACAGCTAAAAATTGATCTTTAATCAAATAATACAGGTTATAATATTAAAAAATAAAAATTACGCCAAGACTGCGCGTTTTTCTAGAGCAACCTTCAATATATAAATTCGAGTTAAATATGGATATTAAAGTTATCAGTCGTTGGGGATATATTAATAAGTAACTTTTTGAGCAACATGAATATGTGGCTTTACAAGTGAATGTGCCTCAATAATAATTTATATTCTTACAATGTCCATTATTAAAGCTAAACAATATTTAAGCTATATTAACATAGCGGGATCTTTCAAGCTAAAAAAATAACATCTATTTTTTCATATCTTTTACGGTTTACGGGACATATTTGCAATAATTAAAAAATAACGCTTAACATATTCTACGTATTATATAGAAATTCACGTGAAATTTCCATAACGATTTCCACGTGGATTTCCTTCTCCAGGTGTAAAGGAAAATATATAAAATAGAGATCAGAACGAGTGCATTGAAAGATTTACAAAAAAAATGAGTTACACTAAGTTTTTAAACAAAAAACAATTACATGAAATTGCCCCAAGAAAATAAGACGATGCAAAAATGAGTTCAGCTATAATAAGTCGTTACATGTTGCCTAACGGCAGTGCATATATGTGTGTGCAATGTATCAACTACCCGAATATCATACATTGTCTTCAAGACTAGTCATTGTCAACAGGCAGTTAGCAGATGCCATATGTGAGCTAAACATCAGAAGTATTTCCCGAGCGTTTTGGAAACTTGCATATAGAAAAATAATTAACACATTAAGGGCATCTGATAATTATCATAATGGTCTGCTTTTACTGAAAAATATTTATTATTACGAACCTAAATTTCCTCTTATATCATGGTAATTATCACATACATATGTCCATAAGAGTACTTTGTGATTATCTTTGTCGCTCATTAACCAAGATACTGCTGTGTGAAAGGTTCCCTAAAGAGATACATTTCATATATTTTATTATATCGAATGTGAAGTAGCGAATGCACTGAAACTCAGAGACTGCAAATAATTGTCTGTCTGCCTTTCTCGTTCATTAATAGCAGAAAATGTAAACAAATGAGAGAAAGCGAGATACGATAATGAGGAAAACAATTGCCGGATTTACCCATGAATGTAGTGTGTCGCTTGCTCTCATCTTTTTACATTTATTGCTCATCATGAGCAAGAAAGATTCACCGTCTCTGCTGACTTTATATATTTTTCTGACATCCAAAACCAATACCATGCACTTTAGAACTGATAGCGTTCAATGAGCTAATTGACGAAGGAAGAGGGGTGCAAATATTTGATTATTTCAAAGTGAAGGCTACTTAATTGTTGTAACTAAATTCAATAATAATAATAACAATAATAATAATAAACATCAACAAAATTTATAATCAAAATAATCAAAATTTTCTCATATTAACAAATATCTTCAAGAAAATGTTGAAACACTATACACAAGCGCGCATCAAAATCGCTTTCGCCAGAGCTTCACGCGATATTTTTTGTCTCATATTTTCTTAAAAGTTTGATTTATTTGAAAGTATAGATGCCACGAGTGCTTACTTTGCCAACGGGCGTAAAAGTAGTTGTAGGCTCGTTATACGTAGCGGCTTAAAACCATTAAAAAATGTCCACCTAGACATTTGTCCCATGTAATTGGGCCAGCGAGATCCTTGAAGATGATTAAAAGAATTTTCATTTATCTCAAAGGAAATCCTTTGTCATCAAACATTACATAATCTTAATGCACATAAATATTTAATGTGTGTGTGTGTGTGTGTATTTATGTGTGTGAAAAATATATTCACGTTTCAAAATGAAACTAACAAGAGGAAGATGCTTTCAATTTAAGGAATTTCTTTCTCGGAGTTCACATAATTACAATTTACAATATTAATAATGAATTAGGATATTGAAGCATTTACCACGAAACAATTGTGGAATAGCATTGACATTTTAGCAGCTAAAAAACGGGACAGGTAATTCCGATGAAACACTGGTCAAACAAAAATAATGAATTAACTTTCTTTTTTAGAAGACGATTGTTGACCGCTACTGCTGCTGCTCATTGACAAAGGAATGCCCATTAATCCTGCGTTACTCAATCTCGAGGTCCTTGGTTCAATTTCCAGTGACATACGGTACATTTCGTCTTCATCAAGTAGAAGGGATGTGTCTAGGAGGTAATTTGTCACTTTTGTGATTAACTCTATTTTATATGGAGTTTGTTGAAAGTGTCGAATCTCACGAATTACGTGCGCTATCTGAAATTACAAGAAAATATGTATAATATATATACATACATCAAACAACAAAAAATAAAACATTCATTTTTATGTTTTTAATAATAATTTACCATACATGCAAGGTAAACGTACGAGTAATCGTAATGCCCTTTTCATTATTTTTTTCCTAAGTTTCAAATGAATTATAGTTGCCTTTTATATTTTAAAATTATTAAATTCAATGACTTTTGTAATAAAAAATACTTTTTCATGTATAAATAATTGATATTCTGATAGAATAATAATTAACTATTATATTAATTAAGTCTGATGTCGCTAATTTGTTCGTGTTCATTGGATTTAGAGATGAGTTACAAACAGTTACCAGTTGAACGAATTATTATATTATAATATATAAAGAACATATATCAAGTGATATATGAATGACCCCTTACCATTCTCATTTTTGAAAAATTAAGCAAGCCGTCTTCCGTGAAATTTGGTGTTCCCTCCTCGATAAAAGATAGATCCGTTAGGTAGAGTCCAAGGTAGGGAATACACGGAGGATCACAACGATGTAAAGCATCTCGTAAATTGCGAAATCTTCCATCAGACGAAACTATGTTTTGAAGCCTTTCAATGGTTTGTTTCGTCTACAGAAAATAATAATAAATGTTTCATTAGTTGTATTCAATGAGCCACGCTACCGCACTCGTTCAAAAGCATTTTTTTTTATTTAATTCGAAGCAACAGTTACGCTATGAATTTTCTATAGTATACTATATTCATGACAATCAAAAAGATGGGTGCTTTTGAACGAGGGCGATAGTGCGGTTAATTGATCCAAGCGAATTTTTTTATTCTCAGTGTAGATATTCAAACATTTACTTATGTTTTCGTTCAAAATGAAAGAGAGATACACTCACCGTTTTCGATACCTTTTCCCAGGTCTTTTTAAGTCGATACACACTACTGTTGGTGAACGCAGCACATATTTGTAAAACACCATTATAATTGTGAAGTACTCTACTAATATCAGCAACTGCAGTCCATTTCTCTATAGCGGATACTCTAGCTGACATATTAGACCTTCTGACAATCTCCGAAACGACAAGTTGTGATACTTGATTAAACCGTTTCGTCATTAAAATAATATGCCGGGCCCGCGTTGTTTTATCAGTTTTCATCCATGCTTGACCCAAAAACTCTCTGTGTACGACAATGCAAACCAAAAATCATATTTCAATAACGATCTATAAAATACATTGTGTTTGCGCGCGTATGTGTGTGTGTGTGTGTGTGTGTGTGTATGTACGTGCGTGAAATCATAACTCACTCGCTAGCTATAGATATGAAAATCCGGTGATCCAAATAAGTCATCTGTTCTGCTATTTCCAAAGCAGATAGCGTTTCTATGTTCTCCTTTGTTTGTGACTGAAAAAAAAGGAATAGGCATTTTCTATATTAGTTAAAAGGAAATAGAAATTACGCGTGAATTTTCATACGTGAAATCTCAAATAGTTTTGTAATAGTATTTACCGAAGGTGGCCTCAGTAAATGGTTCAAGTCAATCTTGCTGCTCTCTGGCTCTTCCTTAGTAATCAATCGGAGAAGTTGACTAGCTGCTTTATGTTCAGCAGGGAGTAAATTCGGACTATATACTATATCCTCTAAGAATTCTATTGTTAAACTCCTTAGACGCTGATCGAGTTCAAAGTCTTGGGCATGTTTTGAGACCCAGTGTCTAAGAACGTTCAAAACACGCATTGTGGCAGCAGTCGACATGACAGATTCTTTTCTCCTATTTTTGTCTCTACAGGAACCACAGCTATTACTACCGCGATTACCACTCGTATCATTCATACCGTGACGCTCGTATAGTACTTTGTCTGGTGGATTACTGGATGCAGATGTTGCTATTGCAAATGCTGTAGCAGCAGTTGAGTTGCTATTTCTATTAAATAAAAAGAGAAAAACTATAGAGTTTTCAGCACAAAAAATAGAGATTGTTCATATATTTCGTCCCTTTGAATGCACGAATTATGGATCCATATCCTCTCTTATTCTACTACACCCCTACTCCCCCCCATTTAAAATTGTACTTAAAATAGATTTGTGTATGCTCTTTTCCACACCACCCTCGAGCGTCATATTATATATATACTTGTTCATCCCAAAGCCCTTTAAAGGTGTTAGGTATTTTTTAACAACTCCTAAGACGAAATCCCTGAAAAATCCTGTTGCTTCATTATGGTACAGTTACTGAGGTGCGGAAGAATCTAAATATGTCAATAAAACAACTGTTGTGTAATATATGAACAATTTCAAATAATAAGAAAGAAATATATTAGGTGCACAACTAAGTTCCCGCTGCAAGGGCTCCAGCAGTCAGTGCTGATCATCGATTTTGACATGCTCAAAACGTCATGAATCAAGCTTAGACATATGTCAAACAATAATACATTTTGACACATTAGTGATTGGTTGCGTCACTTCAAAGACGATGATTTCGCTGTTGATGACCGTCCGCGACTCCGCGTGAAGGAAGGCCAAAAACCTTCGAATACGCTGAATTGGAGGTATTGCTCGATGAGGATCCGTGCCAAACGGAAGAAAAGCTTGCTTCAGCAATAGAAGCTTTTCAAGCGATTGCATGCATTGGGAATGATTCAAAAACAATGAATTTGGCCGGTTCCTTATGATTTAAAGCCAAGGAACGTTGATTCTACAGCATAACAACGCTCGGCCTCACGTTGCCAAACCCGTTAAAACCTACCTGGAAACGCTCAAATGGGAAGTCCTACCCCACCCGCCATATTCCACTGATATTGCGCCGTCCGATTATTACTTGTTCCGGTCGATGGCACATGGTCTGGCTGATCAGCAGTTCCACTCATATGAAGTCATCAAAGAATGGTTTGACTCGTGGATAGCCTCAAAAGATGAACACTTTTACCGTAACGGTATTCGAGCTCTACCAGAAAGATAGGAAAAAGCTCTAGCTAACGATGGACAATACTTTAAATGATTCATTTGTAACCATTTTTTCACAATAAAGTTGCATTTTCATAAAAAAAAAAGAACAGCAGGATCTTAATTGTGCACCTAATATATGTTATTATAATTTATTTATGAATTAACTAACCGTCGTCTGCTAAGGCGAAAACTTGTAATGACCACACCAGCTTTACTGGAGGATTGCTGAACATCATGTTGAAAGCTTGATTGTTGAGAAGATGAATACATCTCATTTTCTTGGATGGACCGTCTGCCTGTCCAATAGTTCTAGAAACGTTAACGTTAGACAGATATTATTATTATTATATTATCGTTAATACATTACTTACCACAAATTTAGTTTTCCCAATTTTACGTTTGCAATAATACATTTTTTTCGATAAAATTAGGTAATTTAAATCCATTTCATGCAGACGAAAGAAAAGATAGATTGCCTAGTTTCTAAAAAAAATATTTATTATTGCGAGCGTACCCTGAAATATTAATTATCACATGCCCTTAAAATAAGTATTTAACGAAAAACTTTTGTTAAATTATGATAAAATACCCGTAAGAAAAATAGAGTACTGAAGTATATGTATATTATGTAATGGGATAAAAATAATCGCGTACATTGATGTATTAAGGCCATGTATCACTCACGTGACGTAGCGCTTGTAACGATATTTCTGGTTTTCGGGCATCATATTAAAACATTAATAACTATAAAATTCATTGTTCTTAGCAGATAAACGCAAAGAAAACGATAATGAACGTTTATCTATACTGGCTAAAATGCATTTTCTCTATTTGTTTTCGAATAAGGTGCCTGAAAAGATGAAAGGCGATAAGGTTGGAATCGGATCAGCAATAGATGTCCTTAATGCTTTTCATTATACCTATGCATACGAAAATCCTTTCATGAAATAAAATAACGAGTGCCGTCAATGACATATGTATAATGAAATGTTGATTGCTATATCCATTGCCACTAAATTGCACCGCTTGGTTGTACCTTTAATCCGATTACAGTAATGCAGTGTGAATTAAATTTTTCGAAACGTTATACAAGCTACGCTATTGACAATGGATCTGCGGAGTAGATGGCTCCTGTGAGGCAGGAAGAGGTGTCTCTCTTGACGCCTAGTTACTTCCCCTCATCAAAACATGCAACCGGATACTGCAAAATAGTTGCGTCCGAGTGTACATCCGATTCAATTCTCACCTTCTTACCGGGATATCTAATAATACTACAATATTACACGACATACCCCAGCAGCAATTGTTGAAAATGAACCGCTTCTAGCAGTTGAGGGTGGAGCAGACACTATAGACGCTCTGTGAAAAGGACGAATACTGTGGTGATGTTGATGATGATATAAATTTTCAGGAACTGCAACAGAAGACGATGCACATTCATCTTCTGCACAGTCTTGATCATTTTTAACACAATCTGGTTGTAAACATTGTCGACCATTACACGCCAGTCTTGATGTTCTCGATTCCCTATCCAATTTCATTAAGGAAACAGTTGACGTTGGTGGCGGTGAAGACGAAGAAGACGACGAATCGTCGTAAATAAAACGATTTTCTAACAGAACACAAAGAATAATATACAGTAAATATAAATAATTAGATTTTACTGGCCTTTAGTATATACTGCACTTTTGTCATTGTGGGAAAACGAAGGTTACGTTTGTTAGTCAGTTAAAAATAAGGGGAACCATATTTTTAAAAAAAATTTTTAACTTTTATGGATTCAAACCTTACAACTGAAAAATAATATTTAAAAAAATAGGAGTAATTTCTACTAGTGCTAATTTATGAATTATAACGGCATGTGATACGACTATACTATAAAAGCAATTTAGTACCACCAAGATAAGCGCCTTAGTTTAAGTAAAAAAATATGTGGTACGATTTGAGAAAAGGGACCTTAGCGTCCTAGCGGAGATTTTACATAAGAGACGGAAAAGAAGAGCAGACGTTCAGTTGATTTACAACTCACGTAACCGCTGACAATATTGCATAAAATTGGACTTCATAATCTCAAAGAGAGCGGCCCTTTTCTCAGATTACGCAACATATTATTATTATTATTATTATTATTATTATTGCAAGCTTTAAGTTGGCGAAACTAAATTTCCTCTTATGGTAATGAAGTATTAAAACATGCTCATTAAAAAAGTAACTTTGCTTAATGTTGCAGAAAAACTTTCCTTTCTTTGGAAATTAACTTATTTCCTTATATGAGGATGCATTATAGTGCTCATAAAATTACCACAAATACAATCATAGTACTTCACGACGCGTATAATATTTGTGCATAAATAAAAAAACACCTTGATTTGACTGTATCTCCATTCCAAGTGGTGTATTGTCGGTGTCTTCTGATATATCGCATGAATGCTTTCTTCCTGTTGCTTCTCTATGAGCTGGACTCGGATCCGAACCGGATCCAGAGCCCGTTGATCCAACCAGAGTAACAGAACTCAAATTACTTGGAGATGATGGCGCACTAATAATAGTTGCATCTGCAAAAAATATTGAGAAGAATAATCAAAACTAAAATATACAAAGAATACATGGATATCGTTTTTCGTACATATAGTATTACGTGTCAAGATTAACGATTGACACAGAGGTAACTAATAATCGATTCCGATATGTTTATAACGAGGTTTGCACGAGAACATGGACGTCCTGTAGGGATATTTTTAGTGGCAATAAAAATCACCAAAATTATTTGACAAACGATCTCAGTACCAAATAAGGAGCAAATGCCTTCAGAAAAAAGTTTCTTCCACTCAAATGAAAAATATACTTTGATGACACACGGTTAATGAAATATTTGTTTGATATAAAGAAATCACTTTTTTTGGCTCAAAGTATAATTATACAGTTAAATAAATATATGCACAATATACCTGTCAGTGTTTCTGCACTCGATGATACAGCTATAATATTCGGAATTTTAAGATGACTGGAACCACTGTCACTTTCCTCGCTGTCTTTTTGGATTCGAATACTAACTTTTCGTTGAATCAATGTAGGTGATACAAATTTCTCAGAAGCGAGTGTTAAAATCTGTGAAGGAGGACTTGTCCTGACAGCAATAGTTGGAGTAGATTCAGCGATTTGACTCAACTCATGATGATGTGGATCTTTTTCTTCCACTGCATTGCAAATAAAGGAAAATTAGTAAAACTATTTGCTTTCAATATGTACTTACTCAGTAAAGAAAAATAAAAATTGCTATCTTACGTTTGCGAAATCCGGTACGCCAATGAGAAGACTTGGCGGCATTATTTTGATTTTGACCGCCAATAGTTATAGTACTTTCGCAGTCAAAATTATTCCTTGTCGTTTCTCGACTATCACTTATTTCAGATCCGTAACCTGTTTTTTGTAAGGAAAAAAATCATGTGCAGACATATATGATTTCGTAAAGAGTTTTACTTATAATATGAGCAAATTTATATATTATGTTTTTTTTAAACAGTTATATTATTACATATTAAAAAAATAATGACCACATACTGAAAAGAAAGTGAAAACAGACGTTTGTGCATTCTAATATATTTTTTGACACTCCGGTTCGATACTAGTGCGTGAATGTGATTTCAGCCTTCTGTGACCTCTTCACACTCGCTTCGTTCATATGCAATCACTCTCAAAAGACTAAAATCACATTCTCGCACTAGTATCGAAATGTAATATTTAAAACACCTGCGTGCGAAGTTCGGTTTCTCCATTTCTCGTATACCAACTCATGAGAGATAGGGTAATATGATAGAAAAGGACAGATCCATCTTTGGGTTTAGATTACTGGTTTCTTTCTCCATTAGATGCGACCAAACAAGAAGTACCTTTATAAGAGAGTTCGAATGTACTTCAACTTTCCTGTCACTGTTTTTCTTTCCTACAGACGCCCTATTAGTGGTGCGTAGGGTAACACCCCTTCCATTACCACTAGGATCCTCAAACCTTGGATGGACCTTCCCCTCACATAATTCATATTTCTTTTGGATTTCTCATGCAGGTGTTTCAAAAAATATAATAATATGGGGAACGCGTGCGGGAAAGTGATGATCTCGACTCGCGTGCTTGTTACCCTCGTCGCTTCGCTCGGACGACAAGCTTTACACTTGTCTCGAACCCATCTACTTTGCGCACTTGTCACACAATGTAGTATTTTTGTTTACCAAATGGCCTTAAGGGCATGTGTTACTTACCATAAAAGCAAATTTCGATAACCCGGGTTTTTTTTCTACAATTTTTACTTTTTCAAAATAATAATAGTGCACAGACGTGAAAAACTTTGCTTCTAAATTTATTGAAATATCAAATTGAAAATTTCTGAATTAAAGTTAAAGCATTGAAGTACGTTTATCTATATTAAAATTATTTTTAAAAAAATTACTTTAAACTATTTTTTTATTTGAATAAAAATTTAGGACCAGATAAACGTACTTCAATGCTTTAAATTTAATTCAGAAATTTTCAATTTACAATCTCAATAAATTTAAAAGTAACGTTGCAGAGAAAAAAAACATTAGTAACGTAGGAATCGGATAAGTAATACATGACCTTAAAGAGAGATACAGATAGGAGAGCTGAAGTCTTATTTTGGGAGAAAGGTAGTGAAAAAGTATCGTACCAGAAACAGAACTGGCACCACTTGTTCTCCTTGGTGATACACTTCTTCTATGTTTCTCATCCAAATGTTGTAGCGATTGAACATCAGATACACCGTCCGAAGCATCTAAGGAGCTGCGTTAAATAATTGATCAATTTTTAGACATGAATTAAGTACCTTTCATTTTAATAAGGAGATATATATTATCTTAATTCGAATCAGTGTATAATTTAATTGAGAATCAGTAACACACGACAAGTTATTGTATTTGTAAAGATAGAAATTCAATGAGCATCATAGTGATTGTTCACTGAAATTCTAGTAGTTTTTCACTGATTTCTCAGTAGAAAAAAGCACTGCAATTTAAGTAAAAATTTTCTCACTTGTCAAACAGTGTTGAAAATTCACTGAATGATTACAAAAATTACTTACTGATTTGGTTCAATGACGTAATTATCACTAATTTAAAATTTAGATAGTATGGTATAAAAAACATGTATAATCATTTTACCTAACTAAAAAACCACCACATGCTCCACCACCACCGCCACCACCACCTCCATCATCGTGATCACCCCCACCACCACCACCACCACCACCACCAGAGATTTGAGCGTCTGGTGGTTCAGCATCATAAAAAACTTTTTTTAAAGCTTCTAAAACAGTAACACCATCAGCAAAAACTCTGTATGTGAGCAAAAAGGTATTAAGGAAGTCAATGCTCAGAAATCGAAGATCAGTGAGCCTCTGAAGTAACCTTTCTGGCGTGGCATATCGGATTTGTGGTACTTTACACGAGTTTAGCGTACGACTAAATCTTATATCTACATCATCCTTGAAAAGTTTTGGATCATTTCTGATGGATTGAGGCATTGTGACAGAACTAGTGTCCGACAATGAGCTGTGTAAAAAATCATTGAAACGCACGTTGTCCATGCACTGGCTAATATCACTGATCCATGCAGCTTTCTCCTATTAGAGAAAATGTTTTTGAATTATTATAAAATAACACTTTTTCCTTCCTGTCCAAATAGAATTTTATTATGCACGATCCCGGAAAGAAACTTCAGACCAGGGCAATTAAACAAGTTTGGCTGCCAGGTCTGTGCCTAGTCCGGCGTCATTTTTCATTCCCGCAATCGGGCACATATTAAAATTTTTACATGAGATAAAATCGCTAAGATATGAACCTGCATAGTAGGTGCAACAAGATGAATTATCACTTGACCCACACCTGCCTTCAAGTCAAGTACAATTTTGAAGTCTCGATTTTGCATCTGTGCACCACCACTTCCGCTACCGCTTCCACTACTTTCACTGATACCACTGGACATAGAGCACACAGATACTTCTGAAAGTACAAGAAAAATTTGTGAATGCAATCACTTCGTTAGCATTATCGATCCGACAAATCATCAGTCATTCAAAAGATGTCATATTGTCCCTTACGTATCTCTCGATATGCTCTAGAAGACAGTCATAACTATACATATGATGAAATATGTTATTGTCTTCAATTCTAGATATTAAAAATATTTACACGCACCATCATCGTCTGTTGTATTCTGATCACTAGGATCTTCTATTAGTATAGCATCACAGAGAGGAATTTTTCCAATCTGGGGTACAAGATTTAAACGCCCATCGTCATCTGATTGTCTTGTTGTAAGTATCAAGTGATTCGAAAATAGAAAGCATTGTCTGAACGTTTCTTTTTCACCGCTACTTTTTCCGCCAAATGTTGCACTTAATCTACTCCGAGTACCCCGGGACTTTTCTAAAATTTGCGTCAGCGCTCCTGCACCAAAAATTTAAAAAATGTAAAAAGTGTACAAGTGGTAGTGGCTATAAAATTTGAAGCGGAGCACCACAAAGATAAAGGAAGGAAACATACTGTTAATACTTTTTTACTGAAATGAACGTTCTCAACTAATAGTTTTTAATTTTTTAAATTTATACGCTTCATTTTATTGGGTTTTGGTATTGTTTCAAACAACATAGTTCCTGATTGAAAGTTTCCAACACGGAGAAAAAAGTGTATAGGTATTTTAATATATGGCAAAGCTATCTAGATGTTAGTCGGTACTATTGCTAGATGTTGCAATTTAATATCTGGATGTCCGAGGTGGTACTATCCGGATTTAAACATCTATTTTTCTCTGTGAAGTTAAATTTCACTCAAAAAATTGTTGGTTGTGACAACTAGCTTTCTTTTCAGTAGAGAACTAAACTAGTTGGTTGGTAATACTAACTAACCAATTTGGTTGGGTAAGATGTCGTAATTGTAAGCACAAGAATTTATTGTGAAGTGCTGCTAACATTCGAACTGAAAAATCAAGTTTCATGTTTACTATCTCCGCTATTTTGAATATTTCATAGCTAATAAGAATAACTAATTAATTGTAAGAGATGCTACTTTAATATTCAGATTTAATACTTTAAGTAGTAAGCACAACTACCTAAAATGGTTTCTATATCATCAAAAATGAAGCAAGTAAGAACAACTATAACTACCAACTTTACGAATAAAAGTAGCAGCCACAACCGAACTATTAAACAGCAGCGACATTTATTACAAATTAATGTGATTGATGGCCACCATCTCCCTTCTTACCTTGTCTAACAAATACTTGATTGACGTCTAATAAAATGTCACATCCTTCAACTATCATTCTTTCTACAGCTAAATTCTTTCGTAAATTTTCTGTCTCGCTCACCTATAGGAATATAGTAGTAGCAGTTGTAACATATCAGTAATAAAAAAGGAGTATAAAGAGAATAAGAGATATTTTATCGAAGAGCCTACTTTCCGCACCATCTTGAAGAATATACTATTTATATTACAATACGGAAGTCAATTATTTAATTAAAAAAAGGTTACATCACCTCATCATGCATTTGCCTAGAAAGATGTTCGAGCTGTTGACGAGCATTCTGTAAACTTTTACGTTCAACATGATCATGAGGAGTATGAGCTAGTAGTTCGTGCAGAGTTATTATATACCGTGGAACCTAAAAAATACATATATATATGTTTAGAAAAAATTAGAGTGTGCAAAATTTATTTTATGTAATATTTTATCAAGAGAGCAATCTATTTTCGCCAACTTTACGTATGCAAAATATATTAAATATCTCTCACTACCGAATATTCCGAAATATCGAAATAAATACCCTGAAAATTCGATCCAATCCGAATAGACTACTCTTCCCGAACTGACTTGAATATCCGACTATAGAACAAAATCGAGCTTATTTTAGTAAGGTCGGGTCAGATCGAAGTTTCAGGATGTTCGGATTTTATGATTTGACAGAGATTCCGGGTCAGGTTCAGTTTGGGGGCTATTCAGATCTGATCGCGTTTTGGGTATATATTACATATGATATAGGGTCGGGTCTTAATTCCGAGTAGAATCGAATTTTCAGAACATTGAGATCAGAGATTATTGGCTTGAGTTGATGAAGAAAAATAATCTTTTAAGGCCCATCATCTAAGCTTCCAAATTTGGAAAAGTTTTCAAGCTAGCTCAAGTATATTATATGAGTGACTGAAAATAAAAAGTGGATAAAAATGTCGTTGTAAAATTGGGTAGGTATTGACTGTTCCAGAATTTTAGTTAAATTCGAAAACCGGTATTATGTGGATACTACATGGCAATGAGCATTATAAAAAATATGAGCTAATCTAATCAATTAAATTGCTGCCATTTACGGCAAACAATTTCCTTTCTAGTCTTTTCTTTTAGTAATTTATTGACCTATCGTAGAAGTGGAATAAAAATTCTGAGAGAATTCATTTTGTGCCATTTTTGCTAGGAAGAATTTTTATCTCACTTTTTCAAACGTACTATCTTTCTCCACCGTTTTATTTCAGTCGATTCAAGATTAGTATATTTATAAATAAAAGAAAATGATGTTACCTGGTGCATGGGATAGGTCAGAAAAGTCTCAAGAGATCTTCCTTGGCAAGCGGTTTTATTTTCTAGTCTATTTAAAAGAGCAGCAAATGGGGGTGAAGATTGTTTGCATTCTGTTAGGACTTGAAGACTATAGTGATGATTTCGTACGTATTCCTGATATATTGACAACATAGGCAGGAGCATATCGAACAAGTCACCTGTAAATTTTAAAACCACACTAAACATACAGTCAGAAATACCTTATTTTCAAACTGATTGGATGAATCTTTATATGCCGCCATCTATATAAATGTAGGTTAACGATACATATGTATATAAGTATAGTGTATACTGCATGCATTTCAACAGTGACTAAAGGCGGATATCATACCTAGAACAAGGGTTGGCCAACTCTCCATGCGGGACGTAAGGCCTTTTAAAAATATTTGATGAAGAAACAACACTGTTTCGCTATTCAAAAAGATACTGTTGACATCTTCGTGACTACACGGCGGTTTCTTTGAACTTGCGGCCATTTTAAAGGGTCTCAAGAAGCAACTGACGAGTATTTCCATTTGCTCAGTATATTCTTGCTCGGCCTCAACCATTTGAAATACCAAACTATAAAATGTCAATCATGTCCGTACACTATGTAAAAAACTATTAGCTTACATTCTAAATTTGAATCATTGGAATTTAGTGGAATTTCACTGCAATTATTGCAGGGCAGCAGGCCATAAGGGCATAAACCTCATTTTTTCGCAAATGTTAATATATACATACGCATATATGTTAATATACATTACACATACAGGGTGTCTTATTTTAATTGTCTGACGAAAATATCTGTTAAAATACTTAATGTCGAAAAAAATTGTTGACACAAAAATTGTACAGAACATATAGGGGGTCATTTATAAAGTTTACCTTAAGATCAAATTTCAAGGTCATTTGGGCGAAAGACGCTCTTTTTAAATGGAAACCCCTATTTTTGACTGCGGATTTGAAAAAAGCAGACAATTTCACGACAAATGCATTGCTATATGACTTGCTAAAAGTTTTTTGAACGTTTGCTATTCTCAGAAATACATGCTAATGCCAAAAAAGAGCATCTGGCCATTTGTTAGTCGTTTGCCATCGATTTTTGACCTTTCAATGGTAACAAAAGCATCATAGAGTATTTTTGTTTATCTGAAAATTTTCGCTTTTTTCAGATCCGTAGTCTAAAGTAGTTTCCGTAATTTCCATTTAAAAAAAGCGTCTTGCCCTTGACATTTGATCTCAAAGTCAACATTAATATAGTACCGCATTAAATGATACATTCGTAAAAACATTAAACTTTACACAGACGTAATACATTCTTATTATCAGAGAATGTAACAATCGTCTGTTTTCTAATAAAGCGACTTTCAATTAACATTTTTTCGGGACGGAATCCTGAATATATATTTTTGAAATTCAGTTTGTATCTATAGATATCTCAAGAAAATGTTTTTTTGACATTTTAAATTTAAAAATATTATCCTTAAGAATCTTACACGATTCATACGGAACTGGCTAGTATAGTTTTAAAACACACTTTTTCCCCTCATTAACGACTCAAATCAATATATCGGGAGTAAAGTCTTATTTTATTCCTTGCACAACACATTAAATTCTTTGGCACTATTGGCTGCCGTGACTTCTTATGGGAGGGCACGGGGATCACATTGGCATGCATTCAGTAACACTTCAGCTATTGTAATTGGACAATTGTCCTTTTTTAAAATTTCAATTCAGATTTTAGAAAATCTATAAATTAGTATTTTGTACATTATCGCCTTATGAATTCATAGTTTTTATAAGGGAAATTGATAGTATGAATAGGTATAAGAAATAAAATAAAGAATCTCTGTGAAAAAGACGCAAAATTTTACCTGTTTCTTTTTCGCATACTTTCTGCATGTGGACTTTTAATATACTGTTCGACAATTTGTTTCCAACGTCTTCTACATAACCAGCCTCGAAAAAAACTTTGAACCTTTTTAATTTTTTGCATTTCAACAGATCCTTCGGCAATTTCCTTAAATCCTGAGGAAAGCCCAGTGCCGCTTGCAGTATTAGTACAAATCCCATAAACACTACCGCCAACGCAACCACTGCTGTAATTTCCTGAAGAAACTTGAGACTCGATGGGTAATGAAGACAATGTTCCAGAAGGTGCCGAACCACTTATATTTGAACCAATGCATTGGGACAAAGTTCTCTGAAATGTATTTCTTCCCATTCCATATGTATAAGTGGGACCAACAGTGCTCGGTCTTAATTCTTTCTTTAGGGTGCACAACTTAAAAAACAACAATATATGCATTTCATTTTCCATACATAAACAAAAGACGCAAATAAATATAAAAACAAAAACTAATTTGACAATAATTGGCGAGAATCAACGAACCTCGGCACGAAGTTTTTTTATTTCTGATGCAAGCTCTTCGCATTGCTGAGTGTATTGCCATTTGGCTGTTTTTTCACTTTCCACGATTTGCAACAAGTGCAAATGTTTTTGTTCCAGTTCTTCTTTTTGTAGCAGCAGTTTATTAAAACTATAAAAAAACAATTATTGCATTATGCAATATACACATTGTCAAGGTATATTATTTTTGTGTCTTTACAAAAGAGTCTATAAAGTAACATTTACGAAAAAGTGATGGAGGAATGTGTCGTATATATATACGGCTACTCTTATTTTGTAGCGATACATACATATATATAGGTTTACATATGTTATATATATATATATATACTTGTATTGGATATAATATGTGCATATATATAATATATATTTAATATACATATTAAGGAAGAAAAATGTGAGTTTTTACAACACATGTTTGCCGTGAAAAATGACACTTTTCATGTAAATATGCACACACATATCAATAGGGAGCATATAGAGACAAGTATGCATATTATTAATGAGTACCTGGCTTCACGAATTGCATCAATCCACATCTTACAGTCTGTTTCTGTAACAGCCTTTAATTCGTACTGACGTTGATTGTCTCGTCTGTAGGAGACGGCAAAACAGTGCTGTAATGTTTCATTTTTATTTCTCATTATCGCGTCTAAATTACACCCATCTGATAATGGGCAAGAGTGACTTAAAACTTTGATATTTGGCTACGTCAAATTAGCTTTTTATTAATTTTAGGCTTGTCATATTTCTTCCATAAGAATACATATTTTTCATGAAAAGTTTGGGCAATACTAAAGAAACTGTTAAATTACGTCCGTTAACTCTAATATTTGAGGTAATTAATAAAAATTAATTTATGCTAAAAACGATTGTAGAGAAAATAATGTTTTTCTTATTAAAAAAGGAGTATGTAAATAAGAATGGTCTATCAACTATTTCCCAAACTTTTAAGGATAAATGTTTATTATTATGGAAAAAAGATTTGTGAGTATAAATATCATAAAACATACCTGCTTATCTGGTTCCTTGCTTTTGGCGGTGATAAAACGATCACAATAACAACCTTCCAGTAAAATGACACCACTAGGTCGAGAGCATGTTTCATTTTCATAATAAAATAGTAGATTCTGCAAGTATATATACATGTATAAATACAACATATTTTAGTTATATTTACATTTGTACATGAAGGGTATCACGCCTGTTAAATACCACTTTTTTTCAAATTACTTTTTAAAATTATTTATACAATCTTCGCTCAAACAAATTTTTTAAAAATAAGACATATGCAAAAAAGAAGAGCATCATTCGATTCTGCGTAAAGTCCACGTATATTGGACAATTTTTTTTCCACCCACTTTTTGTTATGCAGCATAAATAAAAATCCTATAAAATTTAATTGTTTATTTATCTTGAAAAGTCTTCTATTATTTTTAATTCATTTACCACCGTACAGGCCAAAGAAACAATTAAAAAAGTTTTATTCCCATGACACATTTATGACCCCTCACAGTTGATTATTTAAGTTTTTTTTTTGTTATTTAAATTATACTTTTGCCACGCTACCCTTCATATATCAGAAAAAAATCAAAGTTTTTACTTCATAATTATTTAAATGTATTTTAACTGCAGAATATATGCATTACTTACTTGATACAACACAAACCAACGCAATTGCCATTTAGCAGAGTCAGCAGTGCGCTTATGCAAATACCCAGCGATAGAATGATCATAATGAGCTCTCTCAGACATCATCACCAACTGCGAATCGTTTACTCTTACTGCAAAGCATAATAAGAAACATTATATCCTAACATTCTAAAATTTGAAAGAAATAAACAGTAAAAAAATAATATGTATTGTAACAAGAATGTGATGATTGAAATGAATGAAGAGCATGTAATAATTCAGCATCAAATTTTTATTAAACTATACTTTTCCTTTTACGTTTTTTTCTTTTTTATAACAAACACACAAAGTTGAACAAAATATTTTTTATCTTCATTCCTATCAAGTTCGGAAGAATAATAAAAAAAAATAAAAAATAATTCTGTTTATATGGCTATAAGCTTTTCTTATATTTTTTTAAAGATATTTTTTAAACTATAGGATAACATAACAAAGAATTTGTCAAGAGTATCAATAAATTATTACTGCTTTATCCACTGTATATATTTTTACCTTATAATTTCATGTGATATTTTTCTATTTCATATTATTTGGTTGACGGATAATGTGTCTTT
This sequence comes from Synergus laeviventris, assembly GCA_032275145.1. NCBI lineage: Eukaryota > Metazoa > Arthropoda > Insecta > Hymenoptera > Cynipidae > Synergus > Synergus laeviventris. The sequence goes on from JAUESI010000002.1 coordinate 8,610,766, forward strand.
TATATCCTACAATAATCTTAGAAACATTTTTGACCTCATTTTGTACAAAAACTAAATTATTTTGAATTTTATAATATTTTTTTCCCATTAGTGTAATGTATTTTTAAAGCGTGTAAATGCAGCGCAGACCTGGTGAGAAAATTTCGCACATAATCACTAAGGAAGTAAGTTCCATTCTTACGTCCATGGGAGTCGGATAGGGCTGCTTTGCAATAATAATACCTTTTTTATCACTTGTAAAATAACATCATTTCCTAAGATAATAAGATAATAATAAGATAGTGTGTTCTATCATCCATTTGGGATAGGATAAGAAATTTTCGCACAGGTTAACTCCGTCTGTATGAAATGTTTTAGATTTCCATGGTGGAAACCGACATTGTCTTGAATTCAAATCCATCTAAGACTTTAGGATTAGGCTGCAAAGTCCTGCCGGTCTTAAATATGAAAAATTCATTCCAAAACATTTATAAACATTCAGTCTCGGTATTTAACAGCCTATAAGAGCTACGTTATTACCATATGAGCAAACGTGTCGGCATTCGGCAAACGTAGATTACTCGACACTGAAAAAAATGCCTAGTTGATGTTAAAGGCTTAATTTAAGTTACATCTCCTAATTCGAGTCCCTTTTTAGAGTTATTAGATAAAAATGGTCATGTTTTGAGAATAAGATGGGCTTAAATCTAGCGTTAAGTCTAAAAAGCGACAATTGAATTAAGCCTGAAACATAAACGAAAGTTCTTTTTCAGTGTAGCTTTATCTACAACTTCTAATTAAAAAAAAAAGCAAAAAACGTAAAGAATGTGAAAAAAAGTCTGTGTACTATTACTTTTTTTTAAAAGTAAAAGTTGTAGAAAAAAATTTTAAGTAACCTAAATTTTCTTTGTAATCTATCCTAAAGTCTAGGATTCATCGTACTAAATATTCCAGTACTTATTTATTCCGCGTATATTCTCAGTAATAATTCTTTTTGTAGATGGAAAAGATTATTTTTCTTATTAAACAATATACTATGATCTGAAAAAATATTTTCATTACCAGTTCTTTGCATCTTCGGGCTAAGCATGGTGGTTTACAACATGACTTTTGTAGATGAAAGCATTGTTCTACATTGATTGTCTTTGTTGTCGTTTTGTAGAAAAAACCGTGAAACAGGGGAAAACAGAGCCTTAGTACTGCAAAACATCGTATTGCTACAATCTGCCAGTGATGCGATCTGTCTATTGCAATTCTGAATTCCATGAGGTGGTATGCAACAGGTAGAAACTGCAACTGCACTATCAAAAAACTTGTATTAGATATACTCTGTGTCGTATATTCATATTGATATTTTAAAAAACTGAATATTCACGTACAAAGTTAGACAGTTTTAATAGAAAGCTATATGTATAAATTGGTATAATTTGCGATGCAATGGTCGTCATATTTTTCTAATATTGATGTGGAATATTTTTTTACAAACGTTATATACGAATAAACTCAAATGTTGAAATATCAGAAATGTAACTAACCCCAAAAAATACCTCCGGCACGAAATCCCAGTCTCACCCGCGGGTATGTGATACGCGTGCGCTTAATGTTATCAACATGTAGCTAGCTTGTGTACGCTATATAGTTACAAAATTTACTGGGGTCAAATTTACTATAGAGAAAGAGAGAACAGGAGAGACAGAATAAGAGGCTTAAAATCTGTATTTAAAAAATGTATTCATAAAACATAATAATGATTAGTAGGTACATATATTATCCGTGCAAAAAGTTAAACAATTTAATTATATTAAATATATATAGTATATACAGATATAAGTATATAGGGTGAAAGAGAGAGAGAGAACATGGAAGGGGGTGGCGGGTAATAGAAATAGACACCTGTTAAGAGTAGAATGTATTAGTAAAAATTACCTTTTAAGAACAAATTTTTCGCCTTTCATCTTTTTCTTTATTTCAATAAATAGGCTGATGTGTTTACTACAACACTATAGTCTTTGCTCAAATGAAACATCAGTTCGCGTTTGCAGTTTTTATCATTAAATTCAGTAAGAGGTAACAGCTAATAACTGATTAATCCAGTACAACACATATCTCACGATAATTTTAATAAATCATTTAAGTAATACAAAACATTAGTAGCAAGTGAAAAATGTTAAAATTACGAATATCCAACAATTATTTAAAAGAGATATCTGTGTAAAGAACGTTAGAAAATAATTTAGTAAGTTAAAACAGATATGCCAACCAGTCTTCTTGGCCTTGCTGACGATAACTGCAAGCAGGAGAGCAGAGGCAGACCATCATCCCTGTTGCTCGTTCGACCCCCTTTCTGCCACAGCCGCGCCGGATTATTCATTGTAGTATTGCGCAAACTCATCTCGGTATATAGCTACAAGTCCAGCACTCTTTGGATCCCTAAAATTAAAAATAACTATCCCAAGACATTGAGCGAAAAAAACTTGCTGCAAATTTACCATTAAAGGTAGATATTTTAAAAATTCACGAAACTTGCATTGTTTTGGCGTAATAATGCCACTTCTTTAATTAAAGTCGATAACTTTTAGCTTCCATTTAATATTTTTTTTTTACAAAATCCACCACCAATGCATGCGTAACAGGTGCTAGGACAGTTTTCAGCCGATAAAGAGG